>APFE030592917.1:0-17433 GCA_000404065.3 Pinus taeda | reverse complement strand
GAATCTAGTTTCATCCATCTGGGCTGCGATATACTCAGGAAAATAATGACATCAAATGTACATCATTGCTACACATATGATCATCCGAATCAAAGGATGACGGCTCTATCAAAATCATCAGCCTGCCACACAGATGGTTGTCTGTCCTATGTACATGAAAATGAATTTATAAAGCTAAGCATGGGAATGCCCACCTCAGCTAGGTCATGAAAATATTATGAAGATAATGTATTGTACTGTATCTTATTATAGGTTGCCTTCCAGTTCGAAAAACCTCAGATCCTCATGATAAAGCATTTCACCCGACATCAAAATATTTTTGACCTCATGCTTTAGGGGGAAACTGTTATAGACATATTTGGGCACTGCAACCCCAATCATATATGTCCACAAACCAAGGGCTTCTGAGTCCCTAAAAGTGTTGTCTCACACCCTAAAGAAACAAGGTCAACTGATTACATCATCTCCCAGAAGTTCTCCATGGAAAACTGCTCAAAAATGGTCAAAACTGGACCATACAAACTGCTCAGTGCTAAGGGTGTGATGCATCTCACCTGCCACATGCAAAAAGTGTGATGCATACTAAAACGCCCTTCTGTAGGGTGCAATGGGCAAGAGTAGACAAATGGCAGAGATAGTTTGCAAGGTGGATAATCATGGAATCTTCCAGAAACTTCTCCTGTGACATTTGCCTCTCTGAATTCACCCAGGGATGAGTAAGAGATCATGAATCTCCAAGTGGAACCAAGAACTATCAAAGAGAGGACACTAATCAAAATCCCAGAAGCTGACTCGACCCCCTACAAACATCTATATATGGATCCCTCATCCCAGAGATCCAGAGGCTGGAATCTTGTATTTTGTAAGCAAGTGCTATTGATTTCTTGGTGGAATATCATAGTGTTGGGTGACCTAAGATTTTCATGAGGTGAAGAAGGGCTTTGATGCTGGGAGGATGACACTGGGTTAGATCAATGGGTTTTAATCCTCTCTTCTACTCTTTCTATTAATAAAGCTATTCGAGTTTTCCTCCACATTCTTGTATGTTTGATAATATATGCATTTGTGTGGTCAATATATATCTAGTCCTATATCATTTATGATTGTATATCGATGTACTTTGATGGTGTTATGCTGCTTTGACTTTACAGGTGCTCTTTGAAGCGAGGTAAGCAAGGAAGGAGTGGAAAAGATCTGTCAGAGGAGAGAGGAAACAAGCAAGGAACCAAGTGAAGGATTGAGGTTGGTACTCTGCTTCTCTCTCATCTGCTTCTCATAAAGGAAAATGGCAGTAACTTTAGTTTGTTTGTTTCTAAGATAGCTACCCGTCTTAGTGGGACTAGTAGCTCTGCATGGACACTAGATTTCCTGATAACAATCATGCTCAGTGGTGTCGGGTTAGGACAAGAATTTTGTGCAGAGGTCTTGGAGACTGTGTGTTACCTGGTCAACAGATCACCTTCATCAACATTAGAGGATAAGACTCCACAAGAGGTATGGATTGGTAAGAAACCTTCGCTTTCACATCTGAGGGTATTTGGATGTGATGCATATGTACATGTTACAAAGGAGAAAAGAGAAAAGTTGGATAGTCAATTTGAAAAGTGCATCTTTATTGGGTATAAGGATGGTTTAAAAAGTTATAAGCTTTGGAACCCATAAATAAGGAAGGTTGTGTACACTCTAGATGTGGTGTTTAGAGAGGCAAAATATGTTATTAAACACGAAGTCCTACCAAAGGAACCTAAGAAGATAGAGTTTGCGCTAAAGGAGGAATAATCAGACTCTACAATAGAAGAGGAATCAAAAGATGAAGAGCCACAAACTTCGACTGTGAGAATATCAGTTCGAGAAAGAAGGCAGCCAATAAGGTATAGTCCATATACTTTATGTTCAAATTTTGCTTTATCTATTACTGATGATGATCCCAGAATCGTGAGGGAAGCAGTAGATTGAGAGGATGGAAAACTCTGGAAAGAGGCCATGGTTGATGAAATGGAATCTTTGCACAAAAAAGAGGCTTCGAATCTAGTGGAGTTTTCGGCTGGAAGGAAACCCATTGGTAGAAAATGGGTGTTTAAGAAGAAGATGAATGCAGAAGGAAAGGTGGAGAAATATAAAGCTTGGCTAGTAGCGAAAGGTTATTCCCAAGTGCCGGGAATTGATTTTGGTGATATTTTTTCTCCTGATGCCAAGGTAACTTCTCTTGGATTATTTTTATCTGTTGTCGCTACCTTTGATTTTGAGGTAGAACAAACGGATGTGAAGACAACATTTCTTCATGGGGATATGGAAGAATAGATCTACATGAAGCAACCTAAAGGATTTATGGCGAAGGGTAAGAAAGAACTGGTATGCAAGTTAAAAAAGTATCTGTATGGTTTAAAATAGTCACCAAGGATGTGGTATCATAAATTTGATACATTTATATGGGGACTTGGCTTCACCAGAAGCAAAGGAGACCACTATGTGTATTTTAAATTAATTGGTGACCATGTTATTTATCTATTCTTGTATGTCGATGATATGTTATTGGTTGGAAATGACAAAGAAATTATCCAGGATTTGAAGACCCAATTGTCCTCCAAATTTGAACCTTTCTTATCATTCAAAGACAAAGCACATTGATGTTCAGTATCACGTTGTTAGGGATATGGTTGAGGACAAAAAGGTGTTTCTAGTAAAGGTGGACACTTTGAAGAATACTGCAGATGCATTGACAAAGTCTGTTAGCACTAAGAATTTCTCTTGGTGTAGAGAAATAATGGGCATTGCAAGGTTGGATCAATGACTAAGCTCTCTTGTGGAAAGCAAACAGCAAGTGGGAGAATATTGGGTTGTATTCGAATTCAAGCTTCTGTGATCCATATCATAATGTATAAAGAGTTTTTTTGGAAGAAGTTACATTGAATATTTGGGTCGATGTGTTTCGAACCAGAAAGTCTGGTTCATATTCAGGACACGATGAAGAAATAGATCTAGGAAGAGGGTTAAATAGGAAGACAAGTCAACCTAATAGTTAAAAGAAAACAACTATGTTTCACTATGGGAGGGAGAGGGGACAGATTGGTAATAAATATATATATATATATATATATATTATATATAATTATAATATATATATAATATATATATATATAACATATATATATATATAAATATATATTTATATATAGATATAGATATATATAATATATTATATATATAATATATATATATATATATATATTATATCTAATATATATAATATATATATATAATATAATAGAATATAATATATATAATATTATGATATATAGATATAATAGATATAGATATAGATATAGAATAGATAAAGATTATGAAAATATATTTTTTATTTTATTAGTTACCAATTAAATATTATTAGATATAGTCGTTAGTTGGTTAACTAATAAAATTAAAAATTATATATTTTTATTAATATTACCAATCTGTTCCCTCTCCCTCCCATTGTCAAACATAGTCGTTTTCTTCTAGCTATTAGGTTGACTTGTCTTCCCATTTAACCCTCTTCCTGGGTCTGTTTCTTCATCATGTCTTGAAGATGAACCACACTTCCTGGTTCGAAACACGTTGACCCGAATCTTCAATGTGACTTCTTCCGAAAAAACTCTTTATACATTAATATTGGGTTGTTTTATATTCTTTCCACGACTACCCCACATGCGGGGGCATTACAGGCAGGGAGGTAGCCTCCCTTGTATGTTGTGTGGGGAACTGTTGGGGGAGCGGCTTCCCCCCTGTTTGGGTGTATGCAAGGGTGTGGTAGCCCCCTGCACGAGGTTCGGGGCTGGGCCCTGGGAAATTTGTTTTGGACCCTATATTACGTGGGCGGACCTACGTGTGGTTTTGTGCATAGATTTCGCACATGGTCTTGAGCATGACGGTTTTTTGTCCATGGTATTTTGTAGATCTGGTCAAGGGAACTACGGTTATCTTCTAATCCAAGGTTAATGGATTGGAGTTTATGGATGCTTCTGCATGTATATATATCTATTGTAACATTGAAAGGAACATAATGAAAAATCAATCTAGTAGTCCTGATTTTGGGATCCATGGGAAAATATTTGTGTTATCTATTTTATTCTTTATGTTCTTGCCATTGTTTATTGTCTATTTTTAGAATTCGTATGTAGGTAATTTCTGTAGAGGGTTAAAACCTACAAAAGATAAAATGCTTAAGATCAGACATAAGAGGAAAGTACACTTCAAGAAAGTTCGAAGAAGTTTTTGAAGAACATAGCATTAGAAAGCAGTATTCGTTGGTTATAACTCCGTAACAAAATGGAGTAGTTGAGAGAAAGAATAGAACAACCCAGGAAATGGCCAGAGCTATGTTAGATGAAGAATAAGTATCCCACATCTTCTGGGGAGAAGCAACACAAGCAGTAGTATACCTATCAAAAACAACTGAGCTCAAGCTTAATATCAATAAAACACCCTATGAGTTGTGGAAGGGAAGACCTACATCAGTTAAGAACTTCAAGGTATTTGTGAGAAAATTGTTTATAAAAAGGAATGATAGAAATATTGGAATTTTTTACTCTCACGCTAATAAGGGTATATTACTCAAGTAATCCCCTCGAAGCGAAGGATATAAGTGTTACAATAAGCGGGAAAAGAAGATTGATGATTGCATTGATATGATAGTAGATGAAATAGATAAAAGAACTAAGTCTTCTAAAAGAAACTTGAACTCAGATGGTGAAGAAAATACATATATGAGGTTCACAGGTCTAGAATAAACAAAGTCATATAGTGAAGACGAGGAAGCAGACACAACTCCAAAGCCAAAGGAACCTTCTAGGTATGTATATAAATAACATTCTAAGAGTCAGATACTTGGAGATCAAATACATGGTGTTCAGACCAGGAGGAAACTTGTTGGAAATACAAGTTATGCAAATTTGGCTATGTTTTCATAGATTGAACCCAAGAATCTCAGCCAAGTAAGTGAGGACATGTTTTGGGTGAAAGCTATGAATGAAGAACATGACCAGATTGAAAATAATGACACTTGGGATCTTGTTCCAAGACCTAGAGGGAAACATGTCATTAGGACCAAATGGGTTTTCAAAAACAAGCTGAATGATTAGGGTCAAGTGATTGGGAACAAGGCTCGATTGGTATGCCAAGGGCATGCTCAATTAGAAGGGTTATATTTTGAAGAAACCTTTGCACCAGTAGCAAGACTGGAAGCTATCAGAATTTTTCTTGTCCTTGTTAGTCATAAAAACATCAAGGTATATCAGATGGATGTGAAATCTGGATTTCTCAATGGAGATCTAGAAGAATAAGTTTACATTGAGAATCGAGAAGGATTTATGCTCACCACAAATGAAGGGTTTGTGTACAAACTAAAAAAGGCTCTCTATGGACTGAAATAGGCTCCTAGAGCTTGGTATGAAAGGCTAGATAAATATCTTCAGGATCAAGGCTTTAAAAAGGGTACTATTGATAGAAATTTATACATAAAATCTGAAGGTGACCATCTACTAATTGTAGCAGTGTATGTGCATGATATAATTTTTGGCAGTGACATGGAACAATTGGGTCAACAATTCACAAAATTTATGCAGACAAAGTTTGAAATGTCCATGATCAAAAATTTGTCTTTCTTCCTGGTATTTCAAATCTCTCACTCTCCAAGTGGAGGGTTTATCTCTTAATCCAAATACCTTTGTTAAACTCTGAAGAAGTTCGGGATGGAATATTGCAAGCCAGAGAGCGCACCTATGGTTACATGTTGAGAATGATGCAAAATAGATGAGACAACACTAGTATATCAGACTAAATACAAATCCATGATAGGAATCTTGTTTTATCTTACAACTTCAAGGCTAGATATCATGCAAGTTGTGGGTCTTGTGGCTCGATTTCAGTCCTTCCCTCGTGAAAATCATGTTGTTGTTGTCAAAAGAATTTTAAAATATCATCAAGGGACCATAGAATATGGCCTGTGGTATGCTAAGAGAAAATAATTCAAGTTGAAGGCCTACACTGATGTTGATTGGGCTGGAAGTCTCGATGAAAGGAACAACACCTTAGGTGAAAATTTCTTCTTGGGAAAATGCTTGGTGTAATGGGTCAACAAGAAATAAGCCTCCATTTATTTATCGATTGCTGAAACAGAGTATATTGCAGCCGCTACCTGTTACACGTAAATTCTATGGATGAAGCAGACCTTAAAATATATTCAGATAGAGTTGATTGATCCTATTCCAATTATGTGTGATAATAGAAGTTCCATCAACATCTCTAAAAACATAGTCATTTATTCAAATACCAAGCATATTCCTATCATGTTCCATTTCTTAAGGGAACAAGTTGCAGCCAATATTGTCAGACTTGAATATGTGGCCACTAAAGACCAACTTGATGATATATTTACTAAGCCACTGGCAAGAGAACCCATTGAATATGTCAATAAACAGATAGGATTTGTGACTCATCCTTCCAAATACTTCCATTTTGTGGGGGTGTTGGAAACTACTCATCATGAGGGATCAATGGAAGAGTAGGTTAGAGTGGTTTAGGGGGAGTATTCCAGAGTATTGTTTTCCATTGATGCCAAAGGGGGAGAATTCTACTGGAATACCATGCCAGCTTTAGGGGGATCTTATGGTGTTGCCATCAATTCCAAGGGGAGATATTGTTGGACTGTTAGCATTGTCAAGATGGCTAGTGGCTGTGAGTGTGTTGGAATTGATGTCAACTAGATGATTGTGGTGAATCATGGGGTCAAATTCTTGGCATGACATTTTGTGTTGCAAGTGGGATCATTACTACATCAGACCCTCTCCATTGGAAATTACTCTGAAAGAGATTTCCAACGGTATGAAAAAGTCCAAGAAAGGCCACAAGGATCAAATGTTATTGGCTATAGAAATTTGTCTAGAATTAGTCAAAATATTAGGGAATGATGGCTTATCTGAACCTCCTACTAGAGGTTGCTGAAATATCGGGACCCAATATTGGAGGATATCGAAGGGTTTCAAAATCCAAAATATCAATGAACAACAGATTGGAGATTGGGATTTCAGAACTCCAATGAAATTCCCCCTGAAGAATGTTCTAATCTGACAAGAAAGGCCTGATATCAGAACCTCATAACGAATGATTCCATCTGAACCTCGATAGATCGGAACCTTAGAACTTCTTAAAAAATTAATTCTTTAAAAGCTCTTATAGTTTTAAGTGCTAAGGGATGCTAAGAAGTGAAATAAAAAGGATTTTGTCAGAAAACCACAGATCGATGGAACCCTTTCTCTCTCCTCCAAGTGGACACATGGAAACAATTTATTGGCCCTAAGGGGATGATGTATTCATGACATGGATGTACGGTAGGACACGTGGTAGGCAGGTTAGGAATTTTGGATGGCCTAGTGTGCCAAATCCAAGGGACATGTGTCACCACTAAAGAGGTGCCACGTGGAGTGATGATGTGAGTGTGAAGTCACTTAGAGGTCGACATTTTGAAGGTCAAGGATTTCAAAACTCCATTGTAAAAGTTTCTTTGAAAAGTTTTGATAAGGGAGCTCTGATGGACTGGTGCCTAGTTGTGGAAGACTAATGAAACCAAGGGTGCAGAGTAGGCTTAAGCACCCAGTTTCTATGAATAATTTTGAACCTCAGAGTTTCGTAACTCCTATGTAAATGTCCTATAGAGGAAATGCAATAAGGGTCTAAAGAAAGGAGCTAAAGTCCAATTGGAAGATCGCAATTTTGTAAGGTCTGTTTAATAAAAGTTATGATATGTAGGGGCTTCGATATAGCACCATAGTGGAGTATGAAGCCACTGGTCATAAGAAGCAGTTCTATAAAGGAAATGAAACAAGGGGAAAAAGCAAGGAGGAGATAAAGGCCAATCAGAAGCTCATAATTTTGGAAGGTCATTTTAATGAAAGTTACAACGAAGTGGAGCTTCGATACATCACAGTTGCATTTGAAGCGCTCGGTCACAAGCAGGGATCCCATGGTAAGGAGTGTGATAAGGATCTAGGATTGGAGGAGATAAAGGCCAATCAGTACCTTGAGATTTTGTAATCTTGTATTAATAAAAGGTTTCAATGTGTAAGAGCTCTAATATAATAGTTGAGTGCATTGCAAGGTTGGATTAGTTGACAGCTAAGGGGATTAAAGGATTCTGGTCGCTAGAGTTATTATGACTTCAGAATTTATTGAGACAGAGACAGAGGCCATCTCCTATTTCCTATCCATGTCTTACATTCTTAAATTAGGAACAAATAAGTCATTCTCAAAGTATTGGAAAGATTTGTTAAGGCTTGAATAAGCATGGAATTCATATTAGAATGGGAAAGCTGAATGAGATTGAATTATCAGCATGGAGGATTTCTTAGGGAGTAAGTGAAGAACTTGGAAGCCCATCCTTATGTTTAAATTCCATGAAAAAATTCACCCATTCAATACAATAGTAGCATGGAGGAGCCCTATAGAGGTACACTCAGATAGTGTTGGAAACTTGTGACGAAGACAACGATGAATAGTGTGTAACATAGGATCAAAACCATTGATTTCCATCAAGCAAGTTGGGAAAGAGAGTATTATTCAATGTGCTAAGTTGTGTGGGGTCTAAGGGACTATGTCAAGTGGTGAGCTAAAGCGAAGAGATACTAAGTGCTAGTGGAAGAGAAGGCTGAGGGATGAGAATTATTTGTTGTGAGCAATGGATGGAGTGAAGCTATGCAAGACCAAAGGAGTCTTGGAATATTAAAATACCAAGAGCAGATATTGATTCAACAACCAACCGTAGTGGTACATTTCTGTGTATGTAAATGCCTTTGTTTTCATCTTGAAAATAGTATGAAAGTAGAACAGTTGCATGAAGAGGTTGGTGCCTCTCAGCAAGTAGATGCTTGTTATCCTAAGGGGGTCAGTGCCTCCTATGAGTGGGTTCTCACAAACCATATGATGTAATTAAGTAGGTGCTTAATTTTACATCATAATAACAAACAAATTGGTGGTTTTTTCCCTTTGGGTTTCCACGTAAAAAATATTGATGTCATTATGTGTATTCTTCTCATGTGATGAATTGTATGTACATGTGAATGTTTCATCTTACTGCTCATTTGATTTATGCATGAATACTTTCATAAGTAAGAGACAATATATGAAAGAATTAAAAACATATTCAATAAAAATTATAAAAACCTCATTGTTACTTATCCACCCCCCCCCCCCCCTCTCAGTAATTCGTTAAACCAACAATATTAGTATCTTTGGAAACACCATGATTAATTCCATGGATATGACTTCCCAATTTCCACCTAGGTATTGGAATTGGTTGCAATATTCTGGCTAGATGTTTTCATTCCTCCTTAACTTGTTCACATTCGAGACACTTGGAAATGTACTTAATAACTTTATTTTTCATTCTCGACCAACAATCCATCTTCTAGATAATTGTTATCATATTTTGGTATTTTGAATGACCTACATGAGGTATTTTGTGAAACCTATATAGAATGAACTTCTTAAAGTGACCCATTTAGGGTATATACCACCAATCTTTTAATTTTATCATTCATCTTATGTGAGTATGTATTTCTTACTAAAAGGTCCTTTTGGCACTTTTTTCAAAAAATCATTCACATACTGGAAGTGTTTGTCCTATACCAATGTTTCCTTGATCTTTTCCTTGATGTTAAACTTGCAAGAGCTCTGGGCTTACAAGTGAGCTACTTGTAGGTTTCTACTAAATGCATTTGCTAGCTTGTTTTCTTTGCACTTTATGTGCTTGATTTCGAAGTTAGATTCACTAATGAGGGCTAACCATACTTCCCTCCTTGCATTCAATTTAGGTTTTCCAAATATATATTTCATCCCTTCATGATATGACATCAAAATAAATTTTCTTATGAGAAAATAATGTCTCCACATTTTTAATGCATGCACAATTTCTATGTGCTCTAGGTTATGGGTGACATGGTTTCTTTGATGTCCATTTAACTTGATTGATAGAAAATTACATGTCCTTTCTACATTAGTAATCCACCCAAGCCTTGCAAGCATTCGTGCAAAATAAGAAATCTTTCTCCAGATTAGCTATCCTCAAGATAAGTGCATGCGTGAGTAAATGTTTTAGTTGCTCAAAGTTAGTTGTGCACTCTAATGTCCATTGAAATATTTCCCCTTTTCTTTGCAAGGGTATAATTGGATGCCTAATCTTTGAAAATTCTCCAATAAAACACCCATAAATCCATCCAACCCCATAAAATATTTGAGTTTTGTGACATTTCTGGGAGTGCGCCACTCCATGATGGCTTTGATCTTCTCGAGGTCCACAACTAGACCTTTTTTGAGATCACATGGACCAAATACTAAACTTTTGTTTTAAACAATTCACATTTACTGAATTTAGCATATAACTTGTGTTCCATCAGTAACTCTAATACCGCCTTTAAGTGCTCATCATGCTCTTTGGTTTTTGAGTAAACCAAAATATCAATCACAAATAATAGTAATAATTTGTCTAGGTATTGGTTGAGTATGTTGTTTGTTAAGTGCATAAACATGTCTGGAGCATTTGTAAGTCCAAATGGAACCACAATGAACTCGTAATGCCCTTATATTGTTTAAACATAGTCTTATGAATGTCTTCATCCTTAATCCCGACTTAGTGATAACCAAACCTTAAATAAAATTTTGAAAACATACTAGCTCTTCTTAGCCGGTCAAATTTAGTAGTGGATATTTATTCTCTGTTGTTGCTTTGTTCAACTATTGGTAGTTGATGCATAGTTGTAACATGTCATCTTTCTTCTTAAAAAATAGCGTTGGTGCCACCCAAAGTGACACGTTGGATTTGATATATCCCTTATCCAACATCTCTTTTCATTGTAGTTTTAATTCCACTAATTTGAGATCGTTAATGCAATATGGAGGTTGGCACTGAACCAAGAATTATCTCAATAGTGAAATCAATGTATCTCTTAGGTGGTAACCCTCGTATTTCATCTCGAAATACATCATTGTACTGCTACAAAATGGGGTGATCCTCTAGTTCGATTTTACTACCCTTTGCTACACTATTTACATAGGTCATGAACAAAATACACCCTTTCCAATTGCATTTATTTACTTGCAATACTCAAAATTATCTGACAAAGATAGGATTTTTCTTCCCTTGCAGTGTCCTCCCTTATCCTTCATCACTATGGAAATCTAAATATTTATTGTAATAGTCGACTTTGGTCATGTGGGCTTCCAGCCAATCCATTAAAATTAATACATCATATGAACCCAACAAAAGGATGTTGAGGTTTTCTATTATAGGGATGCCATCTAGTTCTAGGTGGCATGATTCTACTAAATTTATTACTTTCTTCTTGGATCCTATGGCTAGCTGGACCACCCACAACTTGGTAAGCTCTTTCTTTTGCATTGTACAATATTTTACAAATTTAGGGCTAATATAACTAAGGTTATATCTTGGACCAATTAAAATTGAAACTTATTGTATGATCTTACTTTCCATGTCGATGATTGAAGCCTAATGATCTACTTGTTGGTTGTCCAATACTACATAAATTTGAGGCATACTCTGATCCACATCAATCAATGTCATTTCCTCTTCTATGTTGTATAACCTTTTATCATTTCATTTTTGTAGTTGAGGACAACCCTTTCACATGTGGTTTCCTCCACACATCCAACACTAAAGTGGTGTTTTCTTGTACCCCTCAACTTCTTCTCTTATTGCTTTAGAGGATTGATCTTTGTTAACAGGATATGTCGATTGGAATTCACCTTTGCTAGGAGTGGTGCATTTACCACCTTTCCTCATTTGCTTATCCCCACAAGGTTTTGGTCCTTTCCCTTTGAAATTGTTTCAATTATTCTTCTTCAATTCAATCTTGTTCTCAGTCTTATGTTTGGATTTCTCATAACAGTAGTAATTTTTCTAAATAGTATCCTATAATGTTTTGGGTTCATCGAACTCGATCCTATTTCTGAATGCTTGAGGTAATGCACTAAGGTACCTTTGAATATTTACTAATTCATCCTTGATGTAAGGTTCATATCTCAATAGTTTTAAAGATTTATTTATGTACTCATCTATAGTGAGTTTCCCCAACTTGAGCTCGTGAAATTCCTTGATCTTTCCATCATAATACATTTCCAACATGTACTTCTCCTGGAAAAAAAATCCAAATCATTCCATGACATCTCCTTTAAATCTCTAATGCCTTTAACATTGCTTAAGTCCTCCCACCATATATTAGTATTACCTTTAAGTTGAAAATTGCTACCTTGGATTTCATGTTTTCAGAGTATTCATGTACTCTAAAGTATTTATTCATCCCCAATAATGAATCCTATGCATATTCAACTTTCTTATTCTCCACGTCAAAGGCGAGGGCTCTTTCTTTCTAAAACCCCTCTAGCATTTGACTTTTTTCACTCTTTCTTTGTCAATAATGTCTTTAGTAGAAGTCCTTAACGACTAATCAGGGTTGAATGCATTTCTCTTTAGAGTGCGTAGTGGAGTCTTTAGAGTGTGTAGTGGAGTATTTCCTCTTACAATATCTTTGCTAGCTTACCTATTCATTTTTATTAATTTATTAGCATTTTCTCTATTATCTTCAAATCCATGTTTGTCTATCTCATTTGGGATTTGTATGGATATGTTCTTGTTCAAATAGGTGGCACTAGGCTCATATTGTTTTGCCCTTTGTAAGTCTGGTAAACTCTGTAAGATTATTGGATTCACTTTTGCTTATTTCTCCTATGCTCTAACAATTATTTTGTTGTTTTATTTTCAACTTCTTAACTTCACATTTAGACTTCTGAGCATGTCCATCCAGCCAGGGGAATTATCCTCCACCCTCTGCCCAATTGATTCTTCCTCCTGATCATATTTGGCTTTGTATGTGTTATATTGCACCATCCCCCTACTCATCCTTTATTTTTTAGATAGGATGTATGTTGTCTTATGTGTTGTTACACACGTGTAATCGTCATTTAAATCTAACATAAATATATCAATCGATGTGTCACAAGTGTGGTTTTTGGATTTCATCCACATGGTCCACTGTACTAGCTCAATTCCGACACTTCCAAGCTCATCCTGACATTGGGTGAACTTGGTCAAGTACTTCGGTATTGTATCGCCCTTATCCATCTTGATATTTCTGAGCTTGTCCTTCAGTTCTAGCTTCCTGTGGTCACTGTTGTTTTGAAACAGGTGTGTCAAGGCCTTCCACATTGCAAATGGAGTTTCCTTACCCTGGAGATTCGAGACAATGTGATCTCGAACTGCTTCCACTATAATACTTATCGCCTTTTCCACGCACTTTCTCCATTCTACCAGAGCCTGAACATCAATTGTTGGAGGCTTAGGAATATAATTGTCTATGAATTCCTTGAGCCCGTTGTCTTCCAACACTTCTTCCATCCTGTCCTTCCAAGAAATGCAATTTGAGCTACCCTCAAGGGCATATTCGAGTCTCAATCTATAAAATGACATCCTGCTGGCTATGAAGTATGAAACTGTAAATTTGATTTCTCCTGCAAAAGACAAACTCATATTCTCCTCTTCTATAGTGATTTTAGCTCTGATACCATGTAGAAATTCCTTGTAGATTCAAACTGTAGATTGTAATACTCTAAAACAAATTACTTGAATCTACTCTACTCATTAGTGGAAACAATAATTGATCGATGAAATCATGAAGCACAAAAAGGAAGAATTCAATCACACATAACACAATAATTTTTTGGGGAAAGTCACAACTAAAAACCCATGCTATCTATATATTGAATTGATTTAAAAATTTGAGAATGTTACAATGATTTGCTCAATCTTGAGCAAACTCTGCATTATCACAATCTATATCACTGCTTCACAAAGAAGCTCCAGCCAATACTTAACTAAATATGCTACCTACCAAGCTCCTATTTTTTTGCGCAATTTCCTAGGGAATTAGCCCATATTTAATTGCGTATTTCCTCATCCATAATGTGCAATCCATCAATATATTACATTGTCCTTGAACTCTAATCTCAATTGGGTCTTTTTATGATCTGACATGCATGAGTTAATTATGAGTGAATCTTCAGTTTATTGGGTGAGAAGTGTTGGTTACACCTCAATAGTAGATCTCCCACTAATTCTTCCCTGAGTTGGAACTAGGTTAACTGAATTTAACTTTGTTAAACTTAATTAAGTAATTACAACTCAAAAGAACTCAACCTAGGCTCTAAAATTTAGGAACCACTATACATGACTCTAGATAGACTCCCAACTGGAACTCATTGAGCCAACTAAATCAAATTAACTTAATTAGCTATTACAAGTTGCTATGAAAATTAGAATTACAATTTAACTCCTAATTTAATTCAAGAACAAAATTAAATTAGGATTTTCTTGTTGCATTTCTCAACACAATGTACCATAAATGGGTATCCAACTTATTTGATGTGGACAATAAACCCAATATTTGTTGTTAGTGGTGGACGTAGGTAATTAAACACAATATTTGTTGTTAGTTGTGGACGAAGGTAATTAGAGTACACTGTGGCAGGCATATTGATGTTTTTTGATACTTTATCCACATTTGTATCGATTAAGAGATTAAAATTAAATCAAAGGCAATGAATTGTTCCTATTTAAGATACAAAGGCAACTCAATGTCATGTAGCGATGACACCAGAGTCACAGTGTGCTCATTTGTCCTTAATTGTCTCCCTTAAATTGCCGGGAAACATGAGCAAAGAGGGAGCCCATAAGAAATAATTTAACAACGAAATAATTGTTCAATCTAACATAAAGAAGGTAGTTGCGGAGGTTCATTTGTGCAGAGCTTTCTGCACATTTCTCCATCATAACTGTGCCAAACAAGCAAACCTATCCACACTAAGAATGCATGTTTTAATATATAGGATGCGCTAACAAGAACTATAAAGATCTTTTCAAGATGCATCTTCGTGATTGCCTTTTTCTTTCACACAAGAATTTTGTATGTAGGTTCATCGTAAAAAAAAACATATTTTTATTAACACTCTCTAACTAAAATATTATATAAGTTGGTGGTACTAAATAATAGACACTGTGATTCTCTCCTATGTTAATCTCACCCACCATATTTTTTTAATTTATCAAGAAATCTACATATATTTCATCATCATCATCATCATCATATCGCCCATGTCCCTCTGCTATTTGCACAGATCATGGACGGGATCAATCCTGTGTAAAACAAACGTACTTGAATGGTAGTAAGGAAGCATGTGTGAAATAAGATTGAAAAAATCCAAAATAATTTTATAAACTATTTTGAAAATTAAATGCTATGCTCATTGCCATTTGTTGATTTTTTTAATGGTAGATAAGAGGTTCACTAACCTTTTGGTTTTTGAAGCAGACTTTTTGGTAATTTTTTTAATTGAAACCTTTTTTTTTTAATTTTGATGATAAATCACATATGTTAGTTTGAAAGTTTGATACGACCCATACTTATTTGATGGATCCAGAAATAAAAAAAGAGAGAAAAAAAAGGAAAAAACAATATATTTCACACTGCCAATTAGTTAAATTAAACACCCGAGTCTCTTTTGAAAAAGCAGCGTCATTACACTATTTGACAACTATTATTACAATATCACGACAGCCTGATCTGACCCCACGCGGACTACGACTCCAATTCCATGACCGAAAATGAGAGAACTTAATAACCATGGTCACACGCAGTATTTTTAATTTATTATATTTAAAATGAATATATATATATATAAATATATAAATATATATATATATATTAATTTAAAATTATAATTTAATTTATTATGTATTAGGTTTACACAGTATTTACTTAAAAACCAGAAATTGCGGGGATGATCGAAGGAAAAAAAGGATTATTTGATGGAGAACGACTCCGGTACCTTGGTGGCCCAGCGAATCACTTTCATCATATTCTATTTAAAACTAGGTAAAATGTTTGGAACATTCCTCTATTAAGCATACATAAAACCGTCATTATATTTGAAACTTACACATTTAATTTTAAATGAAACTTAAATATTTAAAATTAAATAACTTTTTTTTTCTCATTTAACCAATTTTTTTATTAAATCCGAAAAAATTTCATATAAAAAACTTGAAAAGATACTTGGAGTATCCATTGAAGCTCTGTAAGAAAATACTAACAACAATATAGTTCACATTGCTAATCAGTTACATTAAACACCATAATTCTGATTAGAAAACTCGTGATATTACACTAATTAAGAAAGACACTCTAAAAACTAAGCACGGTCCCCATGCCATTTGACGACTATTCTCACAATACTATGACACCCTAATCCAACCCACTCAGGCTCGAGTGCAAATTTTCAAATCTTGATGTTATAGTGCACATCTTCAATTTATTTATTCAAATAAAAGGCCAGTATGAATGAAAATATTTAAAACATTCGAAAATATTTAAAACATTCGAAAATATTTAAAACATTCTTTCATTATAAACCATTTATTACATTTTTACAAGTCTTCAATTTTCTTATTTTAGTTACACATGCATTTTTTGATTTTATCTATTTTTTTTAAGAAATATTACCAATCCTTTAAGTCTACATACTATTTTTATAAGTCTTCAGTGATCATGTGCAAAGAATATCTATACTCCTTTAGGTCTATATACTACTTTTACAAGTCTTCAATAATCATGTGCAAGGAATATCTATATAACTTTCATGAGTCTTTAGTTTACTTTATTTTCCTCAATGAGTGTAATGAACATCTATATCACTTTGAAAAGTTTATATAGGGACACTCAAATAATCTACTAACCATAGAGTCTCCATCCCACTCTTGCAAGATTTCAATTTATTTATTATTTGCATATAATTTCCACTTTGTGTGGGGATAGTTTGTAAGAAATCAAATAAAAAAAATTCAATAATAAATTAATTAAAACCAACCAAAAAAATATATATCAAAGTATTAAATCAAAGGTCCAATTTCTTAGTATAATTATGCAAAAAAACTCTTCCAATAGTATTTTTAATAATCAAATGTGGTGCATTTTAATGGCCCTTAATTGAGCATGGGTGGGGATTCCGTTCTAACACTTATTCAACTGGACCATTATATTATATTTCATCCATCTTGATTATTTCAGAGTAAAACAATGGGAGCAATAGGCTCATAGGACTATTTTTACCGATGGGTCTCAATTTGGCGAATTTGAGTTTTAAACCTAAATGCAGTCTGAGGTATTACTTAAAGTTTTTTGGGGTCTCGAAACTATGAATAGTTCTATTCCTATAGGGTTATTCTACACTTAGATACCTTTCCAATGACATAAGAAAAACCTCAAATGGAGTCCACATATAAAATTTATTCCACTTAAATATTGACCTTCATGTTTTTCCCATATGATTTGAGAGGAT
>APFE030592906.1:3369-16187 GCA_000404065.3 Pinus taeda | reverse complement strand
ACAAGACAAGGAACTATCCTCATACTCCTTGTTTCATTTTTTAACAAAGTTGACACAATACCAGGGACTATCCTCATATTTCTTGGTTTCATTTTTTGACCAGATTGACACAAGACAAGGAACTATCCTCATGGGAGATGTTTCATTTTTTAATGAGGTTGACATTGTAAAAGAACTATCCTCGTTTTCCTCGATCACGACCCATACGAGGTCATGACTTCCAAGAGGTTCTCATCTAATGGGAGAACAAGCTCTAGAAGGAAACCTAGATCTGGTTCCGATTCCCTCAATACATAATGTACAACATCACGGAATTGATCATCAGTTGATGTAGGCATGGAATTGGTTGCCTCATAATTAACCTATGACAAGGATGATACCATTTGGACAAAAGGACCATTTAGGGAAGATGGTTGACTAGAAGCCATATTTGGACCAGGAAATGAAAGCTAGTCAATGGTGACAATCCTGCCTTCATGAGGGAAACACATCACTTGAAAGAGTGTTGAAACAATAGCTCCCATGTCATAAACATAGTCGTGCTCAAGATGTAAATTGTAATCTAAAGGGCCTGGGACTACCATCACATTTAGATGAATGATTTTTCCTCCCAAAGTAATAGGCAACTGAGGAAGGATCCCTAATGGTTGACTAGTTCCTCTGTTAAAAGCCAACATATTCTAGGTAACATGCATAAGTGGCGACGAACCAAGCGCTTTCCAAGCAGTTGAGGAAAGGATACTCACAAATGCACCTTCATCTATAATAGTGCTAGATACAATCATATTACAATCCTATTTTGTGATCTGGAAAGGCACGTAAGAAGGAAGATAGAATCCTACCAGTCGATTCCAATCAAAGGAAGTGACTAGACTACTTGGATGGGGTACCATAAGAATGGGAGAATTAACCCCTTGAGTTACGAGAATGGGAGGATTTTCCTTCTGTCTTGATGGAACAGGAGGATTGCCCCCAAATTCATTGGAATCTAAAGAAACAAAAAGAACCTGAGTGGTATCATATTCACTCTCTTCGGAAAAGGTACAATTAACTAAAGGTGAAATTGGGTCAACTGTTTCCTTGACCTGTTGATTTGGGTCAGGTATAAACTCATAGGATTCACTTTCAAAGAGAGTGGGTTTGACCAACGGTTGATTTGAGTCATTCAATTCATCAACTAGTGAAGGATTAAGGGAGAGTCTCCTGTAACCAGATGGAAGTCACTGCGGAGAAGTAGGATGTTTATCCAACACTTTTTTGGCTTCATCCAGATAGGGACAAAGGTGAATGGGTGATTCGCTTCACATAACCTACATGGAAACTTAACTTTACCCTTCTTTCCATGAACTTTACTACCACTAGTTGATGGTGTGTCACCAGCATGATATGCAGAAGTTGATGACACAGGATGATGTGAACGGGAAGACCATTCTTCTAAGATATGAGGAATATCAGGACAATTTCAAAGAACATGGTCTCCTGCAAAAGTTTACATGGATATCGAACATTGTGAGGCTTGACAAATGGTTTCTCATCAGATGTTGCATTCAAAGCAATGGTTGCTTGGTTTCCCCTCTACTGAATTTTCTTATTCTTCTTATTCTTCCCTCTCTTCTTCTTCTTAGCCACCTAGTTACTAGTACCAATACTTTCACCAGGCAAAGAGGAAGAAGGGGAGCAAGAAAGAACTGAGGAAGAAGGAAAAGGGTCAACCTTAGGATCAATTAGAGGTTGATTTTGTCCAGTTGGAGTTGTACTCGATTGCGGAGAAATCACGACATTTTGAACCAAGGAGGTTGAAAACAACCATACTGGCAAGCCAACAGTAAGTCCTGGAAGGGACAATGTAGCCATATAAGGAGCACCAATATTTTTGAAAAGAGGAAAAGGACTAGGATTCCCATCAAAAGGAATTCCTTGATTGGTGGACTCCAGATTTGTCGCCATATGTCTCAACCTAAGATCAACTAAGGAGCGAGCATGGAAGATGTTATCCGTGGTCAATTAATTTTATTTTAATGTAAGTAACATAACAAAATAGAAAGGGATAATTAATGCAGGAGCATTCAGCTCAACAATTTCATCATAGTCTAGTTAACTTGTGTTTTCAAGTAAGTTAGATTCCTGTGTGTAATTATTAATGTTGTAAGTGATTAGAATAGGAATTAATTAGATATTGTGAGGATATTTGTGAATTATCTCAAATGTAGGAGAACATGGGTGATTAATGATGATGAGAGAGTTAGAAATCAATTGTAAGTCTTGGACTAGATAGTGGTTTCATGATTCAAGGAGCTAGAGAGGATTCTTAGGGATAAGTAGGAGCCAAAAGTGGACTTAGAGGATATTTAGGATTTACTTCAGCAAATTAAGGATCTGAACTAAAAGTAGTTAAACAGAACCTTTTGTATAAATGTAAGCTTAAAAGGCATAAATAGTTAGTCCGTTGTTAGAGAGTTAGGAAACAGGGTTTGTTTGTAAGCCTACGGGAAAGTAGGAAAACAAAGGCCACTAATTAGAAAATCAAGCCAGAGAGAGAGACTCTTGTGTAAATACTTGTTTATTAATACAAACAACTCGATTTGGAGTTCATGTGTTTGTATTGAGTAATTGAGATGTATATTGTATATGATATTGAGTTATTTCGTGTAACATAGGTTGCAGGTGCAGATCCAAAAGTGAGGCAAAATATAGAGAAGAGTAACAGAGAGATGTGATGGCTTTGTACACATCGAGAGTATAGGAGGAATATTTTATCATTATACTGAAGGTGGAGGAGCATAAATGCGCGAGTGGAGTTAAGTTAAGGAGAGAGTTGTGGCAGAACAATGAAGGACTAGAACCCTGAAGGAAGCTGAAACCATAGAAAGACATTTAAGAAATGGAATAAACCCAAAGTAAAGAGAAGTGGGGGTAGGAGAGAACAAATTCCCTTGATCGTGGTTGAAGTCCCGTAGTAAATCCCAACCATCGATCCCACAGTCAAGACTTACGTCACAATCAACTATGGGGTTAAGTTGGTTGATAACCCGCATGCTAGTTGAAGGGCCACAGGCTGTAGGATTTGATGGCCTTTGTCATCCAAAAAACATCGAGCCATAAAGAGATCGAACCTTAACTTCAAGGGCAGACCCGAACATTTATAGATTAAGGTTGTATAATCCTTATCGGCTTCGTAAGGTGGTTAAATGTCATTCAAGTGGTCTATGCAATTGTTGGCATTATGACACAGGTTTGGCACTATGGCACAGGTGTTGTCCTTGATGGCAACTCATTCAAATGGAAGATCTCAGTTCAAGCTCTCAAAATAAAAGAAAAAGAGATATACACAGGTTCCTCCTAACCAAGTTGCATATACACACAGGTTCTACGATAAAAAGGCGCATATACGTATGCACACACTTTCATGCAAGGAAAAGTGTGTACATGTGGGAAACATTATTGTTTGTCCATGGTATTTAGTCCGTTATATTTGGACCTATGGTTTTGGACCTTGGTATTGTGTCTGAAGTATTGAACCCAAGTATTGGGTCCCTAGTATTAGTTCTCAATGGTTTGGACCATGGTTTGAGTAAGGCCTAAGACTATAAAAAGGGAAGGAGATCATTTGCAAATGAATCAACTCAAGTATTTAGTATCTTATGAAGAGCAAGATCTAGAATTGGGTTATGGTACATTGCTAGATCTGAACCAAGGAGGAACCTGAGCGCTAAAAGATGGATAAGTTCTATTGATGGGTCAAGATCTTAAGGCTTGAATAGTAGTATCATTGTGTGATTTTTGATCTATTATAATTGGCACATGATTAGATCTATAAATCTAATAAACTGGGTATAATTGATGTCTAATTAAGTAAAAAGGGTAAATTATCTTTTATAGATCTGTACGCAGGTTCGACACATCAGAGGTGTGTATACACGTGGGTTCAGCAAGTGAAGACAACGTATACACTGGTTGGCCTTAAAACCACTGCGTATGTACGCAGGTTTCTACATATTGAAGTAGCGTACATCTCATGAAATATGTTTTAGCTACTTTTGTTTATTGTTGTAGTGTTCTGGGTTCAAAATTGGTGTCTAGTTACTATTATTGTTTTCTGGTTATAACATTCTGAGAAGTGATTGGTTGATTCAGTATTGGGTTGTACAAAGGAGATTGGTTGATGCAGATATACTTGATGTTTGATTGATGTTATTCATGGATCCAGTCTGAAAATTTATGAAACATGGTCCCTGGAAGAAAAGAGAAGGTTGTAGCCTTCTATAGGTTAGCATCTGCGTACTAGTACCTCAGCTAGTACAAGAGCTAAGGGGGTTGTATCTCCCTTCCGGGAGAAGCTGGAAAACGAGAGACGGTTGTAGCCTTCTACAGGTAGCAGCCTGCATACTGGTATAAGACTGCACCAGTGTAGAATCATTGTAAAAAGGAGTTTCTAATTAAAAGAAGATAGAGACAAATTGCAGCAGGTGGTTTTCACCCACATTGGGTTTCCACCTTACATCTTGGTGTTCATGTGTGTTGCTTACGTGTGATGATTTGTTATGATTTACTACTCTTGTTTACTGTTCATAGTGTTAATACTGTTTTGATGCACTCATTAAGAAGAAACTAATTGAATTATAAGTTTACTTGATATACGCTTGTTGCATTACACAGTTGTGTATACATGCAGTTTTCCTTAACTGAAATAGCGTATATGAATCTGAATATGGAAATGAAAAAGTTATATTGATTTGATAATACTGATTCACCCCCCCTCTCAGTATTATTTCCAACAGCAATATCATTATGAACCGTCGGATCAAACGAGTTTGATCTATGGTGCAGGATCACCAACAAGTCTGTTGATCAGGGAAAGACATCAACCGTCAGATTGAAGGTATGATTGACGATGGAGATTGAGTGATAAGGATTGGGTAGAGCAGACCCAAAAAGGTTATAGGAGCGGGTTCATTCTATTTGAAGTCCAGTTGTGCTATTGCATATCACATGCAAGAGGTGATGAAGTCACAGGTTGGTGTGGTGCGATATTGCGACAGCCATTGATCTGGTGGACGAAAGCAACGATGGAAAGGGAAATCGCATATCGCAAGTCGGGAATCTTGAATGCATGTTCTATTGAATCCTTTGAATTCCGATTGCAATAAAGGATGAGTTGGCTTGTATAGTGGGGTTTGGTTAACATGTGTGGTTATAGAATTAACCAAAGTTGCCATAAAGGATGAAGGGCTGAGTTATAGGGTTCCGCAACAAAGGATTACCAAAGAGTCAAACTAGAGTTAGTTATTAACTTGTTCCGCATGAGGTTTAATTAAGGGGCCTCAAACCTTAATTTATGAAGGTTTGACCAGGCAAGTCAATGAAATTCCTAGGATAGATGAGATTATGCATTTTATATGCATATTGTGGGTTCGTAGGTTTTTCCTATGTCAAAGTGGTATCAGAGCAGAATTGTGGCTGAAACATTTAATATTAAGGAAGCACAAAGAAATTCTGTGTGAAAATTGCTTTGAAAAGAACTTAGAATAGGTTTATGTTTTGAAAGTGTGTATATAGGTGAATGGCGATAAAAGCAAGCAAGAGGAGATCAGATTCTAATCTAACAAATAGTAAGCACACAGAGATAAAGTATAACAAAATATTGGCAGAATTGCAGATGTAAGGGAACAGAGGACAATCCATTCAAAGTACAAGTGAATGGTAGGACAAGATCGTGTAGATATCTTGAAAGTGAGATGGTATTTTTTAATTTTAATTTGATTTGAAGATTGGAGAGTGTGTGGTATTTATATTGATACATAGGTGATAGCAAAGGAAGGTGAGAAGATTGCAGCAACCTAGAGCAAGGAATGCTCAATTGGTTCCAGAGGAAAGAACCAAAGAAATGTTAAATACTGAGCTCAGAGGAAAGAAGCTTAGTGAGGCATTTGTAGCAAGAAAGGAGACTTGTTACTACAGAGGTATTGTTGCAACTCACAAGAAGATCATAAAGGAAATTCCACAGAGGACATGGGTAGAATTTCTAAGTAATGAAGGAAGCTGATAAGACTTTCTAAGTGAAAGAAGAGGTGGTTAGAACCAAGTATTTCATTGTGATTGAAATACAAGAGGAAAATTATATTCTTAGAAGATACAAATGAGTTGAAGCCTAGAAGGAGCAGAGAGAAGAGCTCAAAAGAGGTTCCAGAGACAGAAGAACCAAGTGCTTGCCAAAAGATCAAGTACAGAGGAAAGCTTGGTGAGGTGAGTGGTAGTACTAGGGAGTACTTGTTTTTGCAGAGGCTTTAATGTAGCTCATAGTAAGTGAGTGAGGAACTCATAGAGATGGAGGAGAAAATGACTATTGATAGTCATAGTGGAGGTTCTGAAGAAGACTACAGCAGAAGAAAAGTGAAGAAATAGAATGCCAAGGTAAATGGCAAGAGAATGAGCCAAGAGGAATTTGAAAAAGAGATTGTTGAGATGAAAGAATAACTCAATGTGTTAATGATGGTACTTGAGGAAAGCCAGAGACTAGGTTGGGTCTTGAAGAAAAATCTAGTGAAGTGGCACAAGTTACAGAGAAGGCTACGACAAAGAAAAGTGAAGATCCTGGTGGAAGAACTCTGAGAGGTTGAGTTGAAAATGGAAGTGTCCATTTGTGAACAAGAGCAGGGTGAAGTTCTGGGTGAATATGAAGACTTGAAGACTGAAACTTCAAGTGAGACCGAAGGGTCACATGATTTTAAATCTGATAATTTGGGTATGTTTGCAAGTGAAACATGTGAAGAAGGACAATTTGCTGATATTGTTGTAAAGAAGGAAGAAGAAGACATGTAGAATCTAAATTCTGTTATGAAATATGAGATAGATAGGTCTCATGTAAGTACCTGTACACAGTTGGGAAAAGGTTTTATTTTTCAGCATATTGCAATGACTGAAAGCGGAGGAAGTTGGACTCATGAGGATGGAAAAAGGAAAGAAGTAGTAGAGAAGGATATCAAGCAATCAAGTGAAGGACTTGATGAGATTGAAGGGAAGACCATTGAAATATTTCTGAGTCATGTAGAGGACTTGGAACAGTAGGAGGGCTTGGTGGTTGGATCATCAAATGAGATCATGAGGTCTTGTAGTTTTACAATTGATGAGTTGTGTGTGAATGCAGGTTTTGTAGAAGACAAACCATTTTATGGAACTGTCTTGAATGAGGTTGAAAGTTTCCAAGTAAAGTATGATGATGACAGTCTTATAAATGAAGATCAAGCTGAGTTATTACAGCAAAACGAGTTCATAAATTCCTTTCTTAGTGAAGGAGATATCTTCAGTAGAGATGAGATAGTTATATCTTATGATAAGGAATTTTTTATTAGTAAGGACAAAGAGAAATTGATTTTCTTAAATGGCCAAAGGAAGAGTGATGGATAGACAACTAAAACTATCACAAAGATGGAGGATCAGAATTTTATTCTAAATGAGAATGAAGAAGTTCACTACAGTGGACAAGAGAAGAAAGACATCATTGAAGCTGATGGTGTGGAAGACAAACTTGCTGACAGTATTGAGGGTCCTTTGAAGAATCAACATACCGATGTGTTGATAAAAGAGGAAAAATCATAGCAACATACTAAGATGTTGCCAAAGG
The DNA here is from genome assembly GCA_000404065.3 of Pinus taeda. NCBI lineage: Eukaryota > Viridiplantae > Streptophyta > Pinopsida > Pinales > Pinaceae > Pinus > Pinus taeda. The sequence continues at coordinate 8,566 of APFE030592906.1, read as the reverse complement.
AGGAAAAGGCACTAAGGCCTTATGCTTTTTATTTTAACAATATTTTTATGATTATAGGCTATGATGAAGATATTGCTGCAAAGACAAAAGAATATTTGGCACAGAAGGACAGAAAAATGAAGGAAGAAAAGGAAGATTCCATGATAGTACTTTTCCCATGGAATGAAAACATTAAATCATTGGAAATTAAATTTGCAGACAAGGAACAAAAACTAGATGTTGCAGAGGGAGATATCTCCAAGCATATTCAGGAAGTTTGGGTGGAAGCAATATCTACAACAATACCTAGAGAAATATCAAGAGTAATAGAAGAAGTTGAAATAGAAAAATCTGAAGAAAGTAATCAGAAGTTTAAATATGAATGGACAACATGCAATGAGATGCAAAATGTGAAGGTGCTGAAGTTAATGGACAACAACAACAACCTAAAACAAAGAGAAAGAGATAGCAGTAAATGGCAGAGTATGTACCAGCCCAAGGATGTGCTGGAGATGGAGATAGAAGAGTTATGGTAATTAATGATGAAGCAGTCCATATGGAGGAGATTGACAACAACAGGAAGAATGATCAATCAGAATTTGAAACTGATTGACAAGGAGAGGAAGATAAACCAAAAGACAACAGAATTATAGCAGCAGCAAAGGTGCAAGGCATTTAGGCAATTACAAACTATGTTTTGGTATCCTGGAGGTTTTCTATCAACATATGAACACATGATTAGGAGATCATGATTATTTTAAGCTTGGGAGTCTGATGCAGGAGCATTCAGCTCAACAATTTCATCATAGTCTAGTTAACTTAGGGGTCTTGTGTTTTCAAGGAAGTTGGATTCCTATGTATGTAATTATTAATGTGTTAAGTGATTAGAATAGGAATTAATTAGATATTGTGAGGATATTTGTAAATTCTCTCAAATGTAGTAGAACATGGGTGATTAATGATGATGAGAGAGTTAGAAATCAATTGTAAATCTTGGACTAGAAAGTGGTTTCATGATTCGAGGAGCTAGAGAGATTCTTAGGGATAAGTAGGAGTCAAAAGTGGACTTAGAGGATATTTAGTATTTAGTTCAGAAGATTAAGGATTTGAACCAGAATTAGTTCAATGGAACTTACTGTATAAATGTAAGCCTAAAAGGCATAAAGAGATAATCAGTAGTTAGAGAGTTAGGAAACGGGGTTTTTCTTTAAGCTTATGGGTAGTTAGGAAAACAGAGGCCACTGATCATAAAATCAAGCCAGAGAGAGAGACTCTTGTGTAAATACTTGTTTATTAATACAAACAACTTGATTTGGAGTTCATGTGTGTGTATTGAGTAATTGAGATGTATATTGTATATGATCTTGAGTTATTATGTGTAACATAGGTTGCAGGTGTAGATCCAGAAGGGAGACGAAATATAGAGAAGAGTAACAGAGAGATTTTATGGCTTTGTACACATCAACAGTATACGAGGAATCCTTTAGTGTTATAGTGAAGGTGGAGGATCATAAAGGCGTGAGTGGAGTTAAGTTAAGGAGAGAGTTGTGGCAGAAAAACAAAGGACAAGAACCATGAAGGAAGCCGAAACCACAGAAATACATTGAAGAAATGACATAAACCGAAAGTAAAGAGCAGTAGGGGTAGGAGAGAACAAATTCCCTTGATCATGGTTGAAGCCCCATGGTAAATCCTAACCATCAATCCCATTGTCAACGCTTACGTCACAATCAACTATGGGGTTAAGTTGGTTGATAAGCCGCGTGTTAGTTGAAGGGCCGCAGACTATAGGATTTCATGGCCTTCGTCATTCAATGGATATCGGGCCCTAAAGAGATTGAACTTTAACTTCAAGGGTAGACTCGAACATTTATAGATTAAGGTTTTATAACTCTTATCGGCTCCATAAGGCAGTTAAATGTCGTGCAAGTAGTTTGTGTGATATCATTGTGGACTATCGGATCAAATGGGTTTTTATCTACGGTGTAGGATCACCAAGCAATTCTGTTGGTTGGTGAAAGACATCAACCATCAGATGGAAGGTAAGATCGATGGTAGAGATTGAGCGATAAGGCTTGGGTAGAGTAGACCCGAAAGGGTTATAGGTGTGTTTTCATTCTATTTTAAGTCCAATTGTGTTATCGCATATCGCATGCGAGAGGTGATGAAGTCACAGGTTGGTGTGATGCGAGATTGTGATAGTCATTGATCTGGTGGATGAAATCAATGGTGGAAAGGGAAATCACATATCGCAAGTCAAGAATCATGAATGCATGTTCTATTGAATCCTTTGAATTCCACAATTGCGATAAAGGATGTGCTAGCTCGTAGAGTGGGGTTTGGTTAACATGCACAATTATATAATTAACCAAAGTTGCCATAAAGGATGAAGGGCTGAGTTATAGGGTTCCACAACAAAGGATTACCAAAGGGTCAAAATGGAGTTAGTTATTAACTCGTTCCACATGAGGTTTAATCAAGGTGCCTTAAACCTTAATTTTTGAAGGTTTGACCATGTAGGTCGATGAAATTCCTGGGATAGATGAGATTATGCATTTTATATGCATACTGTGGGTATCACATGTTTTTCCTACATCGATAATCTAGGCAAAAGGTTTACCAAGCAACTGTGAACTGCAGAATACCTCCCGGCAAACTGAGAAGTACAAGCAAACAATCTCCCTGAATGTTATGTTCAGTGTATCAAAGTGTACAAGGCAGCTGACTTGATTACCTAAGGATGGATGGAAACCTAGTGTTTTCCTCCCATATCTACCTAAAGGTACGTGGAGACCCAATCCGTATAAGCGTTGTCTAATGCAAAACCACACAGTGAGAGCATTCCCATAAACTTTACGTACTGTAACACCATCCTATATACCAAAAGGTATATGGACGAGCTATGATATACTCATGTACATGGAATGAGGTATCACACTTGGGATGTATTGCAGACAAGTTAGCGGCAACTACTTTGTTTTATGACGTCAGAACATGTCTCTAGCCTAGAACCACAAAATGTTTTTCGTTAGGTGACAATGGTCCTTTAAGTAAATTCAGATAAATTTTAAGTTGATATTCTTTATAATTTTCCTTTCAAGGTTCACCACATGATGTATGTTTTCAATTCCTAAAATGAAACTAATATGATAAGCATTATTTTCATTCAATTGAACAATGAAAACCTTAGCTAGTAGGGATAGAGCAATCAGGTCTTTGAGAAAGAGCAAAGAGCACATCTAATGCAATTTCCCTAGCTATTCCTTTCAAGCATTCACAAACTACAATATGAATGATGCAAGTTTTTCTTTTCGATTTCCTTAATGTGAATATGAACAAAAAGGAAACTAATGCACACACAATCAATCAATCTTTAACAAGAACGAAGACTTTATGACAGTTTTGTTTCGAAGGAAAAGAAGACTTTATGACACTTTATTTTGAACAAAGATTAATCAATTTATTCTAACTTTGACTATAGACCAATAATGACAAAGAAAACATTTAAGAAACATTAATCAATCAAGTCAAAGAAGGGCTAGACAAGGAGATAGAAACTTGTTCTCTGAGACATGACATTCATTGATCAATCTGCAAGCAAACAAATAGACAAAATTTGGCAAAGACACATTCCAAAGGTGGGAAACTGACCTTAGGAGGATCAACACAGCGCTAAATGGGAGATAGTGTTGGCATTATGGCACAGGTTTGGTGCTATGGCACAGGTGTTTTCCTTGATGGAAACTCACTCTTGTGACAGATCACAGTTCAGGCACTCAGAAAGAAGAAAAAGATATATATGCAGGTTCACCTTGACAAAGCCGCGTATACACGCTGGTTAGACGTTCCAAAGTCACGTATGCGTATACATGCACTTTCATGCAATAAAAAGCGCGTACATGTGGGAGAACTTATTTTTGGTCTATGGTATTTAGTCCTTGGTATTTGGACCTATGGTTTTTTGGGCCATGGCATCTCGTCAAAAGTGTTGATCCCAAGTATTGAGTCCATGGTATTGATTTGTTATGGTTTAGGATCGTGGTATTGTGAAAGGCCTAAGACTATAAAAGAGGAAGGAGATCATTTGGCAAAGGATAATCTGAATTAATTGAATATCTGATAAAGTGCTAGATCTAGAATACTGAAGATTGGGTTAAGGTGCATATCTGGATCTGAATGAAGGAGGAACCTGAGCGCAAGGAGAAGGATAAGTTCTATTGAAGGGTCAAAATCTTAAGGCTTGAATAATAGTATCTTTGAATGATTTTGATCTGTTATATGTGGTGCATGCTTGATCTATAAATCTGGTAATCTGGGTTAACTAATGTCTGAATGATTGGAAGGGTGAATTATCCTTTATAGATTTGTACGCAGGTTCAGTGAAGCGAAGGCACATATACACGTTGGTTCTGTGGCTAAAAACAGCGTATACGCAGGTTGGTCCAAACATAGAAGCATATGCACACAGGTTTCTGGTTATTAAAGTTGCGCGTGTCTCTTAAATTGTGTTCTAGCTGCTTCTATTTATTGTTGCAGTGTTCCGGGTTCAGAATTTGGTGTGTGGTTACTGTTACTGTGTTCTGGGTACAGCTGTCAGAGAAGAGTCTATTTGATTCAGTGTTAATTGGTGAAAAGGAGATTGTTTGATGATTGATTGATGTTCATGGATCCAGTCTGAAAATTTATGAAATGTGGTCCCTGGAAGAAAAGTGAAGGTTGTAGCCTTCTGTAGGTAGTAGCCTGCGTACTAGTATCCCAGCTAGTACAAGAGCTAAGGAGGTTGTAGCTCCCTTCCAAGAAAAGCTAGAGAACGAGAGAGGGTTGTAGCTCTCTACAGGTAGCAGCCTGCGTACTGGTAAAGGACTGCACCAGTACAGAGACATTGTAAAAAGAAGTTTCTAAATAAGGGAAGATAGAGACGAATTGTAGCAGATGGTTTTCACCCACATTGGGTTTCCACCTTATATCTTGTGTTCTTGTATGTGATTGTCTTCTGCTCTGTTTCACTGTTTCTGGTTACTGTTTATTTGATTCTGATACATAGATTAATGATCAACATCTGTAAGATAAATTAAATTATAAGTCTGCATGGTATACATGGGTTTCCCTATCTATAGTTGCGTATATACGCAGTTTTCACTAACTGAAGTAGCGTATATGATTTGGGTTTGAAAAATAAAATAATTGACTTGATAATATTGATTCACCCCCCCCCCCC
>APFE030592902.1:52537-89456 GCA_000404065.3 Pinus taeda | reverse complement strand
AACTATCTGTATATTAATGATTGAGTCATGTAACATTACAAAGTACAATGCTTATCACAAGCAATCTAGTACCAACTCCACCTGTTACACACAATACAGCGCAGATCTGAATCAATCCCTGGCTCAGATCTCTTCCGCTGCTTGCCTGCCTCCGTTGCTCAATCCTGCAAGAAGAACTGATGATAATACCAAGGCAGCCACGTCTTTCCTTGGCTAAATCACGTGAGAACAAGCTACAATGTGGGCAAACTCATTGGCATACTCAATCCTGATTGTGCAAGATCTGATGCACAAATATAGTCACAACTGATAGCAATCTGATTCTCTAACACATGTCCCTGCTGAACTGAACATGCAACTGAGTTAACTGATGTATTCATTAGTTGTATTATGAGTTAATAACTTGTGAATTAATTAATAACTAATTCACCCAACTCATCTCTAGTCTATTCGCCAGTTAGACTAAATACAACCAGTTTAACAAAGCTAAACTGAACACAACTCCATCAACTGCACCTCCATTCCACTAAACTCAACTCACTTTAGTTCTAACTGAAGTCATGCATGCAAATATTCAACTAACTCATAAGAACCACGTATTTCCTTCATGCAATTGCATGTGCCACATCCGTAGCTCGAACTAAAGTGCTCCAAGAGAATAAGAGTAAGTTTATAGTCCAAATATTATTGTGAGATAATAATATTTGACTTTTCTATTTTTGACAGCCAGTCTAAAAATAGACTTGATCACTCACATTGTGATCACTCACACTTTCATCAAAAATAGAAGTCCATCCATTTTCCAACTTGATCAATCATCCATAAACAGCAACCTGCAATCCATAGACATGATCCATATGTCTAAAATTAGACATAGTCTAAAAATAGACTTGCGCCAAAAATAGCCTGCGGGCCCACTTAGTGAAGGCGACTCTTTTCACTAAGCTCCATCATCTTGTTGCAATCTCAACAAGCATTTCTTGTTGCACACTTTTCAACACTCAAGTCTACTGTAGAAACAAGTATACAACTGTCTCATCTATCCATGTGCTGCCCATGATCATAGATCAATCAGCTCCCATGTGTCAAAAGTGGTTAAGTCTCGGCTCAACCCATGCCCAAGTATTGCCACCAAGGCATCATCATCGCTGCAACTCTATCACTCCAAAGTGTCTCATATCAATTCTCCACATCAAGTCACTCTTCCAAGACACACCCATACATGTACTCGAAAGTATGCATCCTATCCTGCATCAAAGTCTCTGACCTCAGCTCCTCAATGCATCAGATCCTCCAAGTCCACCATATATGAAGTCACAACATTCTCATGTCATCATGAGCTCCATGTGTCATCTCCAACCAACATGCAACAAGCATACAAGTCTCGGCCCAAAGGTCTCTGCAAGATGCCTCAGCTCTCTAGGTAGTAGGAATTCTCCATACTATGCTCACAACTCCAACCAAGTCCATGGCCTTGTTGTACAAGAGTGCACAGCCTCTCTATCGGCTCATAAATAAAACATCTCCATGTCACACCGACAAATCTACCTGCACATCATCCCTACCTTGGCACTCCTCTTTGGATGCCCATAAGTGACACCTCTACAAGTGCTTCTGCATAATGTCCCTACACTCTAACTCTAATCCCTATGACAGAAAAAAAAATCAAGGAGTTAGAGTTTAGTTAAGCATGTGTGGTTTCTAATTTGTAGCAATCAAGGTTAGTTATCTCAAGTTATTTTCAGTTAAACTAGTTCCAACTATTGGAGGGACTAGTGGAAGGTTGGTTGTGCAGTGGGACTTTAGTCAAACTCAACGATCATCCAGTTAACTAATCAATCAACCCAAAATAGCTAGTGCATGTAGAGAATTCGAGTTCCCCAGATGTGGTGGAGATTCCAAGGCAGTGTAACATCAAGTGTAGACTAGTCTTGAGTGTATAGGTGTTGCATGTAGTTAGATGATCAACCTTGGGAATTACACAATCCATTTTGGAGAAATTCCTAAATAATAGGGGCCTAATTTCTCAAGGAATTGCGCAAGGAAATAGGGGCTCAAGCATAGACAAAAATTGACTAAGTCTGGGTCAAATCTTCTCAGCAAGCAGAGAGACAGGTTATTAAGTTGCAGGTTGTGATCAATTGAGAAAAGAAATTGTAATACATCTTTATTCATCAGATTAGTGCAAGAAAGGATTGGGGTTTTAGCAAATTCTTTCCCCGGAAAAAATAGTATATGCATTTGTGTTATTTCTCATTGCATGTTTGTGATTGATGTTCTAAATTGTGAATTGAATTCCATAGAGTAGTAGAGTATGTTTGTGTCTTGTGATTTTGATTAAAGCTTAATGAGCAGTTGAAAATCTACACCATAATTTCTACATGGTATCATTGGAGGATTCACATTAGAGAAGGAATTTCAAAGTTGTTTCTCAAGAGGTTTGAATTTACATTTCAGAATAGCAGGATCTCTTTAGAGCTGAGAATATGACCTTCAACGGGATGAGGCTAGAGTATGCCTTGAAGGCATCTCTAATTTCATCGCATGGAAGGATCACAAGGAGGCAGTATTGGATGACAATGGATTGCTAGAATACATCAAGAGAGATGTTGCAAAACCAACGAAATCTAATGTCTATAACCTTGCTCAGTGGAAGAAAGATGTAGCCAAGGCGAGGAGAATAATATTAGAGGGAGTACGGGACCACATTGTCACCAATATCCATGGGAAAGAAGCTCCTTATACAATGTGGTAGGCATTGACATATTTGTTCTAGAATAACAACGACCATAGGAAATTGGCGCTCAAGGGTAAACTTCAAAATATCAAGATGCAGAAGAATGATATTATTCAGTAGTATCTGAGCAGGTTCACACAAGTTTGTGATGAGCTTGTAGGAGTTGGTGTTATTCTTTCAGATGATGATTTGGTAAACCTAACCCTTCTAGGACTTCCCAAGAGCTGGCATATATACAAAGATTTCGTGAACAGGAGGGAGAAACTACTGAATTGGGAATGCTTATGGTCTGATTTGGTACAAGAGGAAATAAGGAGGAATAACATAGATGAGATTTCTTCCAAGGGCGAGGATGAACAAAACTTTGCATTGGTTTGAAAGTGAAAGAAAGGAAAAGGGAAGAAATATCAAACCAAACTAGAATCTAGCCAAGAGGGAAGATGAAAGATTTGTCCAAAATTAAATGCTTCCATTGTCATGAATTCAGGTACTATACCACGAAGTGTCCACACAAAAATGCAAGCAAGAAGACATCAAGAGGAGCAGTAGGTGAAGCTTTGGCTTCACTGTTCAAGCTTGAGTTTACCCTTATTGCATGCATGACCAATACAGTGACGGGGAGTGTGTGATACTTGGACTCAGGTGCTTCGTTCCACATGAAAGGGAGTAGAGACCTTTTTAGTGACACGGAGGAGAAAGATCTATAGATGTACATTGACCTAGGGGACAATGGAAGGTACAACAGGATCGAGGTTGGCACAGTCATCTTCCAGAGGGAGTCATTCTCCCCTTTGAGGCTCAAGGATGCCATGTTCGTTTCGGGCCTAAAGAAAAATCTCATCTCTATTGCAGTTTTGGAATACTTTGGTTATGATGAGATATTCATTAAAGGAAAAGCATGTCTGAGACACATCGCCACGGGATAGGTGAAGAAAATCGAGGTTCATGTGAAGAACCTGTATAAGCTAGATGTGAAAGAAATGCATAGAAAGTGCAGGGTCACGATGTTGGTGAACTTTGGCATAAAATACTTGGCCATTTGCATCATGGTTCGTTGAAGATTATGCAACAAATAACCACCAGCCTCCCTAAAGGAGTACTTGAGCAGCAAGATGTATGCAAAGGATGTACTTTAAGGAAGTACACAAAATCCACATTCCATGATCGGAACAACAAAGCACATGGAGCCCTAGAAAGGATCCAATCTGATGTTTGTGGACCTTTATCGAAAACCACCACTGCCAGACACAAATATTTTGTCATTTTTATTGATGATTTCTCAAGGAAGTGTTGGATCTTCTTCATGTAGAAGAAGGATGAGATATTCGCCAAGTTCGTAGAATTCAAGGCATTGGTTGAGAAATAAACCTACAAGAAGGTGAATGATCTCAGGAGCAATAATGGAGGTGAGTATGTGTCAATTGAATTCAAAAAATATGTGCAAAAGAAGGCATTTGAAGAGAGTTGATAGCACACCGCAACCCACAACAAAATGGGGTGGCTGAGAGAAAGAGTCGTAGTATTATGGGAGTTGCGAGGAATATGTTGCATGACCAAGGTGTACCTCTACATTTGTGGACTGAGGCATGCAACACAACAATCTATTTGTAGAACTAGAGTCCTCATCAGATTCTGGGCATGATTATACCAAAGGAGGCTTTCTCGGGGAGAAAGTTGGTTGTGTTGCACTTCAGGATTTTTGGAGCTGTTGTTTATTGCCATGTCTCTAAAGAATTAAGGAAGAAGCTTGAGCCAAAAAAATAATTGGGGGTAGTTTTGGATTACATAGAAACTCCCTACAACTATCCTGTGTGATTTCCATCCCTCAAAATGATAGTTGTGTAGAGGGATGTAAATTTTGTGAGGAGAAAGAAATGTGGTGCTCTCTTGAGAGGGAGCTTCAAATCCCACTAGAAGAGGAGCTTTTAACTCCAAAGGCGGAGCCTCAAGAAGTTGTGGAGCAACCAAGAAAAGAGTGGAGACATCCACTCAAGTAGAACGATCCAAAGAAGGTAGGAAAAGGACCAGGGAAGCTGATAAACTTGTGCAATATGTGAGGGAGAATGTGGGAGCTCATTCAATTTTGTGCAGGGAGAGAAGGTCACCTGATCGGTACACTAGCTACATGATTCTAATGACTGAGCTTGTAGAGACTGAGCCATTCTCTTTTGAGGAAGCAGTTGAGAAACCTATATGGGTTGATGCAGTGGTGGAGGAATACAAATCCATGTAAAGAACAATGTTTGTGAAGTGGTCCCAAGACGAATAGATAAATCATTAGTGAGTTCGAAGTGGATCTTCAATGTGAAGCAAGAAGCAAACTGAAGCATAGAGAATTATAAGGCCAAATTTGTGGCCAAGGGGTACTCTCAAGTTGAAGGAATTGACTATGAGAAGATCTTTGCTCCTGTAGCAAGGTACTCATCCATTAGATCAATTCTTGCACTGACTGCGTAGATGGGGTGGAAGATCCACCAGATGGATCTAAAAACATCATTTCTTAATGGATTTATTGAGGATGAGATGTAAATCGAGTAACCAAAATGTTTTGAGACATTTAATCGAGAGTCTCATGTGTGCATATTCAATCAAGCGTTGTACGGTCTCAAATAAGCACCCCATTTTTGGTACACCAGGATTTATAACTATCTCACTGGTTTGGGCTTCACCAAAAGTGAAGCGGATGAAAATCTCCATCACATCTTGGTAGAAGGTAAATTGATTAAGATTGTCTTATATGTTGATGATTTGATTTTAACTGGTGATGAGCAGTTGATCAGATCTTGCAAGGAGGACCTTGCAAGGGAATTTGAAATGAAGGAAATGGGTCTCGTGTACTGCTTCCTTGGGTTGGAAGTATTGTAAGGTGATGGCAAACTATTTGTGTCTCAAGGAAAGTATGCAAATGAGATAATACAAATTTTCCACATGGCGAGTTGAAAACCCATGGAGACACCTCTAGCGACCAACTGGAGGAAGGAGGATGCCACTTCAAGTGAGGAAGTGGATTATGCCATTTATCGACAACTAGTGGGTTCACTGATGTATCTTGTGAACACATGACTAGATATGTGATATGTAGTCAAACAACTGAGTCGATCTATGTTTAAGCCAACCAAATTATTTTGGAAGGTAGCTAAGCATGTTTTATGGTACCTCAAAGGCACTACCCAGTTTGGACTATGGTACATACGGACATAGGGAATGAAGTTGTGTGGCTTCATAGATGCAGATTGGATGGGGAGTCCTTTTGACTTGAAGAGTAAATCAGGTGGCATTTTTAGTGTTGGGTCCGCAGTTTTTTCTTGGTATAGTAGGAAGCGAAGATCTGTGGCACTCAGCTTGGCAAATACATGGCTACAAGTCAAGCAACATGTGAGTTGATTTGGATGAGAAAGACACTTGTGGGACTATTTGGTCATGGTTTGGTCAGATGGTGGATCCAACTGTGATCTACTGTGATAATCAGAGTTGCATTAAGTTATCTGAGAATCCTGTATTTCACAATCGATCCAAGCATATAGATATCCAGTATCACCATTTATGGGACTATGTGTAGAGGCAAATAATGTTGCTACAATACATTCCGATAGAGGAACAAGATGTTGACACTTTGACAAATGCTTTGTAAAGTTGGAAGTTCAAATTCCACATGTGTAGGATAGGGGTGGTTGATCATCCCTTTCTTGCTGAGAGGGAGTGTTGAAAAATGTAGCAAGAAATTCTTAATTTGTTTTTGCCTTGGTTAAATTGAGAAAATTAGAATTTCCACATAAACAGACAACTTGGATATAGTTAACTTGTGTGACATGGCTTGTGTCACCTTGTTTACTCAGTAAATTTGACTTGGAGGAGTTAGAGTTTAGTTAAGTGTGTGTAATTGCTAATTTTTAGCAATCAAGGTCAATTATCTCAAGTTGTTTTCAGTTAAAATAGTTTCAACTTTTGGAGGAACCGATGGAAGGTCAGTTATGCAGTGCGACTTCAGTCAAACTCAGTGATCATCTAGTTAACTGATCAGTCAACCCAAAATAGCTAGTGCATGCAGAGAATTCGAGTTCCCTAGTTGTGGTGGAGATTCCCAGGCAGCGTAACATCAGTTGTAGACTAGTCTTGAGTGTACAAGTGTTGCATGCAGTCAGATGATCAACCTTGGGAATTGTGCAATCCATTTTGGAGAAATTCCTAAATAATAGGGGCATAATTTCTCAAGGAATTGTGCAAGGAAATAGGGGCTCAAGTAGAGGCATAAATTGGCTAAGTCTAGGTTAGAGTTTCTCAGTGAGCAGAGATATAGGTTATTCACTTGCAACTTGTGTTGATTTTAGAAAATAAATTGTAATACATATCTATTCATCATATTGATGCAAGTAGACATTGGGGTTTTTAGCAGATTACTTTCCTAGAAAAAAAATACTACGTGCATGTGTGTTATTTCTCATTGAATGTTTGTGATTAATGTTCTAAATTGTGAATTGAATTTTGTAGATGAGTAGAGTAGGTTTGTGTCTTGTGATTTTGATTAAAACTTCATGAGCAGTTGCAAATCTACACCATAATTTCTACATAATGAAACTATTTTCCCCTTCGAACGTATGGATAAGTTTGTAATTTTAGTTTTTTGTTTCTATTTGGATTTTAAAGTGATTATTGAGTTGAATGGTCTTGTCAAATACTCAAAAGGGATTTTTCCCTCCAATCCTCATGTTGTTTTCTTTTTCTTGTGTGGTGGTAATCTTAATTCTAGCAATAATTGGAGTCTTGGATTTTGGAAATTCCTAGTACAATCATACCATGGCTAGTTATCCTCCTAGAGTGTGTTAATGTGATATAGACTTTCCTTAGACATAGACTTTTTTCTAAAAAGAATAAGGAAGGTATGTCTAGATTCATGATGCCACAAAATTATGAAATTCCTCTGCTTGCAATGAATTTCCAACAACCTTATTTTCTAAAGTTGCACAACATGTCTTAGTTATACTTTTGTCTTTTTTGGGAGAAGATGATACTGGGATAGTAAATTAATAATCCCTATGGTTTTTAAGTTTGATTATGCAACCAGATATTGTTTTGGATATCCCTTCTTACCTAGCCAAGTACATCATTTTTCAATTTGAGAACTATCATATTTTTTGTCTTTTTGGATATCCCTCTCTCTTGGTCTATATGTTCTTATATGTACACGCTGATAAGTTTGGACATCTGGATCTAAATAAGTGGGATTCAAAGAATCATATGAAATATGTGATTAAATGGACTAGTGTTGTTAGGAAGAAGGAAAATAATGAAGGTTTTTCTTATTACTTATCTTCATTCGTGGTCACTATATATACTATTTTAAACAATCAACAACCTCCAATGATTTTTCCTAAAGAAAAAGAGTTGTTGCAGCTCAGAAAGGACACCAGGGTGGGGGTCAGGTATATTTATGTAGATTACATTGAGATAAGACTATATGGGGATGAAGTACCCCCATGTCGTTTGCCAACCTTTTTTCCTATGAGGATATTTTCTCTTGAATTTTATAAGGTGAAGTCTAAATGTTGACTAAGTTTATTTTGTTCTTACACACAAAGGTTGTATTTTTAAGTTAGAAAGAACTATTGGACCATTCATCGTGAATAAAAGATAAGCCCTCCTACAAGTTGAAGAAATGATGGAGGAGTTTGGTTTTGATCAAGGAGAGAAGTGGAAATATGACCCTCATTATATAATTTCAAATAAAAGAGGGGATACTAGTTTTGCACCTTATATTCATGAAATCAAGGTAGAACTTTAGAAAATGGAAAATCAAGAAACATGGCTAGGTAACAAAATGCAACAAAGAATAGATGTTCAGACCCCTGTAGTGAGGGAGAAGAGCTTGAAGAGAAATATACCTAAACAAATTGATGTTGAGATAGAAGACTCGCACTTGCAAAAGAGAGCGTAGTTTCAAGGAGAAGAAGAAGCAAAGGTACAAGTTAAGTTAACAGAAAGGCCCTCAAATCAACCGAGTTCTTAAATGAAATTGGGAAAGGCAGAGTGCTCTACCTTCTTCTCTATTTTCACTGATTTAGCAATATTCTCAATTAAAAAAACTCCCTCCACCATAGAAGTGTCACAAAGTAATGATCAACAAATTGAAGAAAGAAGTCATAAGTGAGAAGAAACATGGAAACTTAGGTAGCAACACAAGAAACTTCAACTTATCAAACAATACTACTCTTTGCTATGGATTTAGAAAGGAACTAATTAAAAATTGTCCCTCATGCATCCAATTGTCCAGTCTCTTCCTTTGGGACTTGATTTTAAAATATTAGATCCATCCATAAATATAGTTAACATCCCACTACCTAACAAGATTAATTTGCATAGACAAGTAGGGTGAATGCTCTATAGTGACCTAGGAAAAATCTCTTTGACAATAAGTAAAACATAAAAGATTTTGGAGGAAGTTTCAGACCAGCTTAAGTAAGAAAAGGAAAATTCTAGAGCACTTCATATTCAAAATGAGGACTATAAGAATGTAGTTGTTAAATTGGGAATAGATCCATAATACACATAAACTATCAAAAACCTGTTGCAAAACACAGAATTTGAGATGCAGTCATTAAGGAAGAAGTTGAAAATGTTTGGCACTAAGCACACTTAAACAAATGAACTAGCTTAGGTTGAGAAAGAGATGGAAGGATTAATAAGAGTGTTAGTGGACATAAACAAAGAAAATGTCATTTTCCAAAGTAAGTGTATGGCTTACAACAATAAATAGAAAACCATGTTTGTATTATTGTGGTCCAAAGTGATTCAAATGACCCCTCATAGAAGATTACAGATGTTATGGCAGAACTCAAAATTCCAGAGTTTGAACTAAAGAAAATTTAGGACAACCTAACTCAAGTAAAGGAACAACTTGATATCAAGGAGAGGAATCCAAATACATCAAAAGAGAACAATGATTTATTGACCACCACCAACAAGGCAACACAAGATGAGATCGAGTTAAAAACCAAATTGAAGGGCAATATATCTCTAATTGAAGCTAGAAAAATTGTTTGGGATGATATCATTCAGGAGGTTTGTTCTAAAAGGGAGTATATCCCTATAATTTCTCAATAGAAGATTATGATGAATGGGTGTCAATCAAGCATTAATGCATGCAAGTAAATTGTACAAAAAGATATCAGTAATCAGAGACAGAGCTGGAGTAATTATAGAAATTAATAAAATAAATGAGAAAAACCTACTTTGCATTCAGGTTGAGAAAAAATTAAAGGAGGTTCACAAGTCGGTATCTTTGTTTGAATCTAAATTTGACTAGAGGACTAGATATGGTCTACTAAGTTTTTGGGACCAACAAGGAAATTTTCTTTCTTGGGAACCATATGAAAAGGAACTAATGGTTGTTAAAAGTAGAGCAGATACAACACATGAAAATATTATAGCACTAAAGGGAAGTACTATAGTGAAATATTTGCAGATGGAATTCCAACTTCTTTGGCTGATGAAGACACTTTTTATTACAAAACCTGATCATACAAAGCTTTCAAATTTGAAAGTTGCATTCCAGAAAATGATCCAGTGTAAGCTCCCAAATGAAGAACTTTCGCAGAAGTGTGAAAGGTTGATTACTCCTATTGAAGGAGAAGTTCAAATTACAGAAGAAGAAACTAATCCTTAATGTCAATGTTCCACTAGTCATTAGACTTCCCAAAAGAATGATAAAATTTCATTTTGTAACGTTGTAAAAAGAATTTTTATTAACAAATAGTTAAGTAGTTATAAATGTTTTGATAGTTACCTTTGTAATTGATTTTGACGTAATATTTAATGACATGAGAACCACTGGAAAAGGGTTCAAAGTTTTGGCATTTTTAGTACTTGTGTAATAATTTTGGCTTCCTTGGAGATAATAATAAAAGTGACCAGGTTGATTCTAGTATGTATTGGTACATTGTAGTATGTGTTGTTTCTCTTATGTGTTTTCCATATTCATTTTCCTTCTTTGAAGCATGTGTATGATCGTAGTAGATTTATTTGAGCAAGTCAAATTTATTTTATGTATCTTTAATAGTTACAATGAATACATGTAAATTCTATTCAAAGACATCTTAATAGGCTCTCCATCGCTTCTACACTTCCATTCTTAATCTAAATAATTCAAACTTCATCTTAGAGTTTTAAATTTGGATTATATTAAAGGGCCCAAGTTATAGACCCTAGTTTCTTATCAATTCTACTTTACAACAAAATAATTAAAGTCTTGCTAATATAAAGTCAATTTGGGAATAAAGATTCATATCCAAGATTAAGTCTATTACACAAGGGAATATATCACCTTTGGGCACATTTTAATATTTTTTTAACAATATTTTAAAAGTTTTGAAATAGTTATGTGGATGTCCTAGGCATTGGTTCCCTTTTAGCCAGGAACTTTCTCTACAGTGATAACACAAGGTATGGAAGGAAATGTTACCCACAAAAAGTGGGTGACCCTATAGGATAATTTTTCTCCCATAATTTCTTCAGCCAGTAGCCAACAACCCCTGACAACCACCATTGTAGCCAACATATTGTGCCATTTGATCTATGCTCCTTTAGCCAACTGTATGTCCCCTTTCCCATCTATTGAAAGTATATGTTTGAAAGTGGGAAATATAGTCCTAAAGGTACGTTTTTCATTGTGTAATTGGGTGCTTTTGCTTGTTTCTCCTTGGGCACTTTGAGCATGGATTGTTGGGTGACTTAGAAGAAGGAAGGGTTTTGAATGTAGTCTTGTTACCTCACCTTAAATGGGGAGTTAATCCTCAATCCTTGTCGTGTGGGATATCCCCTAATGGTTTATAGCTTTAGGAAGTGCACTATTTGGAAAACCCTAATTTTGGTAGCATGATTATGGGACTCCTGCAATTGGTGAAAGTCCATGAATAGCATGGGACCTTTACTAAAGTGACAGTGGGTCATTGTGCCATTGTTGTCACTTAGTCTAGTAGTCGTCCCTTCCTTAGGGAACTGTTAGATTGTGTGCTAACAAACAACATTCCTTTGATATGGTGGGAAACATTGCACTGATATATTACCCTAGGAGGATGCCATTTATGCCATCATGTTCCTACCATCTTACAACCAATTTTACAATTAGAATGTACAACATTTTTCATTGGCTAAATATGGAAAACAAGGGTATGTTGCCTCTACTCTATGTTGCAAGAAATGCAAATTGACATATAAACAGAACAATATCCAGCTATCTGATTGAAATTGAACTATCAATACGTCATTCTCCATTCAAATAACAAATTCGGTCCACTTTTTCTTTTGTAAAAAGTCATTTTTGAAGTTTGTTGGATGATGACCATATTTGTCCTCGTGTTAAAACATGGCATGTGAACTAGTTAAACTAATTAATATGCAATCCATTTTTTCTAGGAAATAAAAAAATATATATCATTTCACATATTAAATATACTTACAAAGGTACAACTCAAGGCCTGTAGACCTTTTTGGCCACTGTGATGTGTGTCCCTTTTTTTTTCAAGCCTAACCTTGGAGGCCTTCTCCTGAGGCATATACTAATTGAACTTAACTATGCACATATAAAATATAAAAATCGTTTAATAAATTTGATATAATCTTATGATAAAATTCAAATACCTAGATGCTCTCCTCACCAGACTTCCTTTGTTCATCCAACTTCTCATACGTTTTTACAAGTTCTTTCCATACTTTTATATTTACATCAAGTGGCCTTCTTTTGAGCCTTTGATTAGGCAACATTTCTTTATTATCTTATTTGTTTGGTTGTGCCTAAATCTGTTGCAGTTCTGATACATTTGTAGTTTAACCTTTTTTACGGACCAACCTACACCAAATTAGCCCGCATGTCATGAATTACTTATTTTTGTAGGTGCAATGATGTCTTTGAGAATGAAAAATGGAGATGGTATTTGAATTGTTCAAGGCATAAATCTTTTAACATATTCAAAAAAAAATTCCCAGCATCTGATCTACAAATTTCAGTTGAAACCACATCGTATTCTTTTCTTATATCATGGCTACTAATGCAAGATTCATAATGTGGCGTGGAAGAAGAGATTTGTGTCCTGGGAGTGGATTCGGCAATGGAAGTATTTGTTCCCTATTCCAAATTCTTAGGGGTTATGCTTATTGATTTCCTCCTTGATCTTCTGCTCGATCCAGGAGTGGTTGGGGAATCAATTGATTCCCTTTGGGCAGGTTGATGTACTTGCAATGTTTTTGTGGTTTTAGTTGATCATTTTTCTATGTATCTTGCAAGTGTTTTCAAGTCCACATTGTTAAGTTTGTTGACTGCTTCCATCCCCAATATCGAAGCCAAGGCCTCTTTCTCCTTGTCAGTCTCATGTGCCTAGATATATAAAATAGAGTTTTATTTTTAAATTTTGGAATTACAAAAATGAAAACAAAATAAAACTAAAAATCAAAGAAATAAGTTAAGTAATTACATATCTGTAAATTCCCAGTGACTTAACTTATTTTGTCCATTGTTTGCTCCATTCCCTTTGTTTGACATTCTTAGGTTGGGCTAGAAAATCTTGTTTGTGGATGCAAACCAAGGGAATAATGTGCAAGGAAGGAGATCAAATAGTGTGTAAGGAAGGAAAATAATGTGCATGAAGGGAAACAATTCAAACTGAGGTAAACAATCCGACCATCATATACACACAATCTGCCTAAATTTTCAGCAAACCTTTATGATAATCAAACCATTTTGCATGAATACATGAATAAATATCCCATAATTTAAGCCTAAATCCACCCTTTATTCACAAAACTGACAATGCCTTACTCTGCAGCTCCAATTTCTAGACCAAAAAGGGAGAAAAATAAAAATCTCGTGTAAGCTCCATCTGAATCCTTAAGTTTGCTCTGCAACTCCAATTTCTGGACAAAAAAGGGAGAAAAATAAAAATCACATGTAAGCTCCATCTAAATCCTTAAGATCCTTTAAAATCCACTGAAGATCATCAAAATCCATCAATTTGTCTTACAATATTTGAATTGTTGCCATGAATCCAAGTGAAAGAAGGCAATATCTAAATTGTCCATCCGCAACAAAACGGGTGGACTTTGATGCTCGTAGATCGAGACCCAAGTGGTGACAAAGGAACTTATTCTTTTCTTTCCCGATTTCGTGCCTATCAATAGTGAAAAAAATTATGAGAGGGGAAAGAAAGAGTTTGAATTTTTTTTAGTTCATGGGTAATTAATTTTGAAGTTTTGGTCGAGAATTTTAAAATTTCGACTCGCCCATTGCTAAATATTTTGATTCGCCAATCATTTACTTAAGTGCCAACTCAGGTAAAATAATGTGATCATGTTGGGGGGGCAAAGTCGGCGAAAATGGCACCTAGTATAATGCCCTCTAGTTAGTTTTTTTCATAAAAATTACACATGGAAATGCTACAATAATATAATATTATTCTCAAATAAAATCAAAGATAAATTGAACACATTCAGTAGAATAACCATAATTTGAATAATCTACTACCTTCGCTATAGAGTAATTTAATTAGCTCTAAAATGATTGCATAAACTAAGTTATAAATGAGGAATGAAACAAAATTGATATACACACTAGTGGTAAAGTGTGTTACATGGGGAAAAATGCTAATCTCAATTAATGTTTATGTTATAAGGACAAATTATACTCTATTCAAAATATAGTATACCAATAATTCAACCCCTACACTTATTTTTTTCATTGCTGATAATTGGATTTGAATGGTGTACTAAAAATTATTGTCATTGTTGTGTATTACAAGATCCAAAGGAGGCCCTGGGCATACAAAGTGGACAACATAGAACTACTAAATCATAGAGACGAAAGTGGGTCAAAGAAGATATGATAATGGAATCTGCAAATACATTACAGGCAAGAAGACAAAGCAACCTCAACCAAAGGAGGAAGGTTTTTATGATTTCACAAATACTACAACATAGAGGAGAGAAAGTCATTTTTTCCATGAGGCCTTTCAGATCAAACTTATTGGTTGAAAATGCATAGGAATGGTGATTAAATGTGATTTTATGATAAAGGGAAATGGTTGAAAATTAGGGTAGCCATGTGGGATAGGGGTTTTGGATATTTTTCTTGTTGATATTTTTGCTCGATGTATATACCTAGGGTCATACAAAAAAAATCAACTCAAATTATATCAATATGTCAAATATATGACTAAAGTGAAGATTTGTGTTGGATAGCATATTCATTGAATTGATATAATTTTTGTACTAAACATTATTGATTATGTTGTGTATTACAAGAGTCAGATGAGGTCATGGAAACATATTGTGTCATATCAAATGAGGATAGAATGGATGACCCAAGACATCAGGGGCACAAATTTTCACTTAACTTAGGAAAAATTGATATAATGGAATTTGTGATATGTCCATCTTTTTTCACGATATTATTAAAACTTATAGTGTATTATCCAATCTTGACATAAAACTTGAGGCACACAAACATTTCCTTTTACCCTATGAAATCCATGCAATTTTGAGTATTCTTGAACAAAAGAAATATATATGTGAAATTTTTTAAAATATTTAATTTTATTAATGTTCCTTATGAGTGAAAAAATAGTCTCAAAATTGAATTTTTCAATTTGACCTTGAAATGAAGGTTGGGCGTGCATTTTTGTGAAGCAGACCAAAACTGCCTTGCTTCACTAAAATGCATGCTCAAGCTTCATTTCTTGGCCAATCTGATTGATTCAAATTGTATATTGTTTAGTTTATTATTTTAAAAACTTTTACATTGTTATATCTTTACTAACTGGAATAGTATTAATAATGTTAATTTTCTTAGGGCTAGAAGTCTCTATTATAGATAATTGCATTTTAAAACATTTTCAACATTTTCACATTGCATTCACCCCATATCATCATAAGAAAATACATACAAAGAACATTAACAATAAAAAATCAGCGAAACAATCATAGGTTTGTCATGATATCTCTATCGTATGTCTGTCATGATATCTTTGTGATAGGGCTCAACATATCTCCATATCTCTGTCATAATCTTTTCTCATATCACAGATAAGAGGGCCTAAAGAGGTCGCTATCACACCTGAGAACTGAGGCCCATTACGGTGTTGTTATACCATGAGACTGAGGCCCATTACGATGTTGTTACACCACAAGGTTGAGGCCCATTAGGGTGTTGTTACACCAAAAGAATAAGGAACATTTTCGTAGACCCATAGAAACAAGGTAAATTATCAAACAAGAACTGTAAACTCAAAATGAAAACTCTAACCAAAAAACATGAAAAAATAGCCCAAATATGAAAAGTGTATGTCAGAACGATGTTTTTTTTTAGGGTAAATTTTCAACATTTTTTTTAAATGACAGTAAAAACCAATTTTTTTGGTGCAAAAAAGATGAAAAATAATACTGAAAACTAAAAGTGTTAATGTCATAATAACAAAAAAAAATCGGGGTACAATTTCAACATTTTTTAGCAATGGCGTTAAAGAGAAAATATTGGGACTATGGAAAACCTTAAAATTCCAACAATGTTCAGGCATGACGTTAAAGATAAAATATCAAGTCTCTGAAAAGCCTTAAAATTCCAACAATTTTCATCCATGTTGTTAAAGATAAAATATTATGACTCTAAAAAACCCTAAAATTCTAGTTGTTTTTAACCATATCATTAAAGATAAAATATAATAACTCAGAAAACCTTAAATTTTGACAATTTTTCAACCATGGAATAAAAACCTTAAGTTTTCAACATATTTCAACCTGACATTATGAACAAATTATGCGACTAAAAAAAACTTTAAAAATGAACAATTGAATGAAAAAGTCATTATTGCAAGAGTAATTTTTATTTTAAATGCTAAAAGTATATCTCTTTTCAAATCTTAGCCTAAGACAACTTATCCCATTGTAACAAAGACCTAAAAATCAACCATCAAAACGAAGGGTTGCCTTTTAATGAGGCATTAACTTTGCAACATTTTTTTTTAACTATGGTATACCAAATGATAACAATAAATAATATCATGGCAATATCACTCTATAATTTGAAAATCAACCTTAATTTCTAACTTTTATTTTTATTTTTTTTATTTTAATCAAAATATTAACACTTGTAGATTGAATGAAACATAAATTATTTCTCTAAGTTATTGTTGCATTGTGGATATTCTAAACAAATGAATTCTTCATAATTAAAACATATAATCCAACAAACATAGAAATGACTCATAACTTCATGTAAGATCATATGGAAGTTAAAATATTTATTTCAAGTTACCATGCAAACATCATTTACATAAAAATGTCTTAGACAATCATTCAAAATCACTCATTTCTTCTGGCATATCATCAGAATCTACAACATCTTCAAATGAATGATTGGATGCAGATGAAGATGACCCATATTCTTCTCTTTCATCAACTATTGCCCCATCAGAGTCAACATGCATGCCCACCATTTCAGGTTTCAAAAGTCTTCTAGATCCGACTGGGTTCAACAGACTCTCATCTTAACATTGTTTCTTCTAGTAGAAACCTCTTCAGAATCTCTATGGTCTTGAAGCAAAGAGTTCCCCTCTTTGTTAAATGGAAGTCATAAACAAGTACGTCAACATCCTCCAATTTTAAGAGTTTTGTGCGACGATTTCTTTTTCTCTTTCTGTTGATTTGTTTATCAACTACCATCTTTATCTTGTACATACCATTGAATGAGTGTGTATTTGTGGCATACCATTGTACTTCAATAACTTTAACATCTTCATTTTCATTAATGACTTTTATAACCTTAACAACCCAGAATGGATAACCAGGTGGATCTCCATCTTCTAACATTGCGATCATGCAACCCTCCTTAACATCCTATATAGAACCCCTGTAAAGGTCTTCCATGGCTTCACGTTGTGCATGTGATCTTCTAAAACCAATATACATTTCTCTTTCCTCTACTCGCGAAGAATTAATAATACCTTGAGATTGTTGTTGTTCAACAATGTTTCTTTCCTCGTGTTCATTTGACACATTTTGTGGCCAAATAAATGGTGTCTTCAAAAGCGTATCTTCATTTCTTGATCTTGAAATGATATCACTTTGATTATTGAAAAAAAAACTCCCACCAAACAGAATCAACAACATCAAAGTACTCATATGTATCTCTCATATATTTTTTAGTTTCTTCCAAGCATTCATATTAATTTATATCTCTCTTATGCCTTTGTGCATTATGGATTTCAACAATTGATTGTAATAACAATATATTTGATGCAAATATTGGATGATATAGAATAAACTTTAAAAATTCCAAACCTGATGATGACCCTCAATATGCAGTAGTTGAATACTTATTGCCCAATATAAGTGTTTTCCCATCATTTTTTTTATACGAATTGATGTTCAAAGATAATGTCATTAAGTTGTTCAATGCATTTCTCCTCACCATGCGATCCCAGAATAAACCTTCGCATATCAATAGTTTCTTCCAACACATGAAAAATAGGCTCTGGAATGTATGATTCCTTAATACACTTAATTAATGATGGTAGCCTCCCAACATCCTTCCTCCTCAATGTTACTGAAAAATGGGTGAAAATCTGATTAATATGGTCATGAGTGTGCTCAGCAAGAAGGAAACCAACCTTTACCTTTTGAAAAAATCCCAATTCAACAAGCATGTTTAGATATCCAAAAACAACTTGATTTTTGTTTCCAAGACTTATGTTGTCTAATTGCAAATACAAAACTTCAGGAAGATTACCAAACCAATGAGAAAACACATCATGAATTATGGTTATGGTCAGAGTTTCATCATTACGAATATTTAGATTTGTGAAGTAAACCCTTGACGACATTTTCCCATTAAAGACAATACAACCGACCAAGTGAAACTAAATAAATTTTTTGTCCTGTAAATTTTTTGTGTGCAAAAAAAATGGTGTAGAAGTGTTTTCTTCTGGTCCATACCATTAATTATCAAACCCAAATATTTATTTGGATTACAATAACGCTTCTTTTGATGCTTATACAACGTTTCCTTTCACTTTTTTGTTGATTGTGATGCTCTTGAAGTGCTTTGACAATGGAATATGCACATAACATAAAAGAAACCTATTAATAAATACATTTTCATAATTGATAACTATACAATTTTTAAAAATAATGTTATGAATGCATACCTCTTTCTACCCCTCAACATTTATCCCTTGTTGATTTAAGAGAAGCACATGTACTGTAAACCCCCAATCTTGTCTTCTTAGGAGTACAAACATTGTTGAATTATTTCCTCCATATCTTTACAAAATATTGATATGTAATAAAATTACCATCTCCTTCAACACCTTCTGCATATTCTTTGTATAAGTTGTAGATTTCTTGTCTTGAGAAATTATTTGGAATATGTATTGTGTCTTTATTTGGCATACAGTCTCCATGCTTTGAAAGTAAGTTTTGCATCCATGACATTGTAGTATTTGCTAATGGTCCAAAATCTCCTCTATGATGTACTTCTTAATAAAATGTGGGTTATTTTTCCGATTTTTCTTGGATTCTTGACTGATGAAAATTACAAATTGAATGAAACATTTTGAAAGTCTTTCTACTGAACAATAAAGTCCCAATATGATAATCATTACTTGCCAATGTAGATTGCATGCACCCCACTAAATATGAATTTTTCATGCTTTTATTCATTGACAAATATCTCTTCCTTTTCTCCAATGCAAACTTGAAATCCATATGTTTCAAGTAACCTTTTGACAACGTTCACTTGAAATCATATCCCTGATAGAAATTATTCTTGTGATATATCTACCCTACCTCTTGTATAACTTGAATATCTTGGATTTATATGAAAATGTCTACTCCTACTCTTAGATAAAATATTTGTTGGAAACGTGTCCATCATTTCATCATCCTCTCTATAAGCATTTTCATCATCATTAGGAGGAATATTATCCTCACTATGATCATTTTGAACATAGTTAGGAAATTCATCCCCATCATTGCTTGGAAAATATTCATTACCATCCTCACTTGTAAGAAATTATTCACTTCCATCATCTGTGTTTTTGAAATACTAACTCGGAGGATATTCTTCACCATCTTCATCCGTGCTTTGAAATCCTTGCTTGGAGGAATTTCATCATCATTATTTTTTCCTTTTCAAATCATTGCTTGGAGGAAATTCTCCACCATCCTCATCTCTACTTTTTAAATCCTCGCTTGGAAGAAATGCATCATCACCATGAGCGCCTTTGAAATCTTGACTCGGACAAAATACATTATTCACATATGTGCCTCTAAAATTATCATTTGGAAGAAATTATTCATCCTCCCCTTCGTTAGTGGTGCTCTCATAATCCTTAGGATTAGGACTAAGTGAAAGATTTAACTCTCTATTCATAATAAAATTATCTTTTGCAGAAATTTCTTCATCCTCCCCTTTGTCAGTGGTGCTTTCATAATCTTTGGGATTAGGACTAAATGGAGAATGTCTCTCTATTTATTGGAAATTCTCCACCCCACTCCCTTCATTAGTGGTGGTCTCATAATCCTTAGGATTAAGACTAAGTGAAAAATTTGACTCTCTATTTACTGGAAATTATTCACTCCACCCTTTGTCAATGCTACTCTCATAGTCCTTAGGATTAGGACTAAGTGGAAATTTTGACTCTCTATTTACTGGAAATTCTTCATCTTGCCCCTCGTTAGTGTTGCTCTCATAGTCCTTAGGATTAGGACTAAGAGGAAAATTTGACTCTCTATTTACTGGAAATTCTTTATCCCGCCCTTCGTTAGTGTTGGTCTCATAGTTCTTAGGACTAGGACTAAGTGGAAAGTTTGACTCTTTATTTATTGGAAATTATTCATCCTTCCTTTTGTTAGTGCTCCTCTCATAGTGCTTAGTATTATGAATAAGTGGAAAATTCAACTCTATAATTACAAGAAATTCTTCATCCTACCCTTCATCAATGTTGGTCTCATAGTCCTTAGGACTATGATTAAGTGGAAAGTTTGACTCTTTATTTACAAGAAATTTTTCATATTGCCCTTGGTCAGTGCTACTCTCATAGTCCTTAGGATTAGGACTAAGTGGAAAATTTGACTCTTTATTCATAATGAAAGAATTCCTGTTATATTCATCAATATGAATGGAGTTTTTACGTGAGGAAGATGTTGATGCTCCAAAAAGAGAAACATCACTATCAGAAGAATCCATAACTTTCAGACAAAAGATGTTGAATGATACAAATGCACTCTCTTCCAATGACAATTTATAGCTTAGAGAATGAAAATTTCTCTTCAACGTTCCCCCCAATTTTTTTTTTGCCGAAATGATTCCCTCCAAAAATTTCGTTTGAAATATTTCCCTTTAAAATTTATTTGAACACATTTATTAAATTTTGACCCTACTTTCTATTCAAATTTTCCTTTAATGCATTCCTTTGAAATTAAATTAAATCTTTTACTTGAATTATTTAACATTAACTAGGTAACTAAGTTAATTTTTACAATTTATATTTTATCTTTTATCACACATTTAACAAAAGTTAGTATAAAGCTATAATATTAACCATATATTATTTTTTCTTAAATTTAATTTTAATCCCACATTAAAGAAATGATAAAGTAATCCCATAATCTTTTCTATATAATAACTTTCATTGTTTCTTTTCCTTACATCACATCATGTCTTTTAGAGGTTTTGTTAAAAAGCTTGGAGCAATTTTGCACATGAGCTACATTGTCATTCACAAGACATTCAACGAGAGATTTTTGTATTTCAAAGGTTGGTTTTCCTTATATTTTGACCATTTAAAGAGGAATCTCGGGAAAATAGGTTGTTTTATTGTTTTTGTGCTTACATTTTATTTTATTTATTTATTTATATCATATTTTAGGAGAAAACCCACATAAAAAATCAAATAATTTAGATTTTGTAGGGAAAAATACGAAGAAAAAAACTCATATTTGTAGGATTTTTAGGAGAAAAAATAAGATAAATTATATTTCTTAGGGTTTTAAAATGGAAATACCATTGTTCAACTTTCTGTTTTGGAAAAGAAATCATTTTTTAAGATTTTTTATTATTATTTGTCTTGGGAAGCAACTCAATTCATTAATTTGAAATTTAAGAAACCATTGAAACAAGGCAAACCCAAGTTCAAATCCCCTAGAGGTTTACTAATAGTTATGTGCGAGGCGGGCTGCCGGGTTCCTCTCAGATACCAAAAAAAAAACTATTCCTCTTTTTAATTTCTTTTTTTTGTTTGAAAAAATAAATTATATATATATATATATATATATATATATATATATATATATATATATATATATATATATATATATATATATATATATATAATATATATATATATAATTTGTTTTTTCAAACAAAAAAAAGAAATTAAAAAAAGTTGCGCTTGGGTGTGCCCGTGGCTTGCCGACCCCTCGTTGGGCGAGGGGGCGACAAGCCACGCACCCGACACAATTTTTTATATTATTTTTATTATTTTAAGTTTTATTATTTAGAATATTCAATATATTAATATATATTATATATATATATATATTTTTATATATAATATATATATATATATATATATATATATAATGAATATTTTTATTTTATTTTATTTTTCTTTGTTTAATTAACGTATGGGTTTTTTTAATTTAACACAGACACACGCACACATATATAGGAAAATGACATCAAAGAAGGTCTATGTGAATGTTTTTGGAACAAGGACGACAATTACATCATCTAAAGTTGCAATTGGCCCCTCAAATGAATTGAAGATTATTTCAGAAAGGAAGACAACACGACAAATAAATAAAACAAAATTTACATGGCATGTTCAAGATAGAGAAAGTGATGAAGATGCACACATATATCTATATGCTGATATGATTTACAATGGTGGAAGTTATGAAGTGATCAGCAAAGTATGAGACATATGTTTGGTGTCGAGTACATATATTGTTTATGTTCTTACAAAACTGCCCAAGTCACATGAGAAGGTTAGTTATCGTTTATTAATGATCAAGTATGACAAAGATGAATATTCTACAAAGGTGTGAGGAAATTGTAAACAACATTGCATATAACAATGTAATTTTGCTTATTTATATTTATGTGTTTTTCATTATTATAAGTATCATTATATTTTTTATAACTTATTTATTATTGACATATTATATTTTGTTTGATAGGATTTTCCTTAGATCCTTTCAATTATGTTGGGGGAATTTATTATGTAGAGTGAGATATTATGAATTTGATCAATTGTTTCCACACAAAGACATAAGAAGATAGGAGAAAGAAGCAAAGAACAATACTTCATGAAACTAAAAGTCTACATACAGGGGATCAACAAAGAATGCATATAGTGTAACCACCCCCTCCATATCTACCCACTTTCACCAGCTTGTTGGGGTAAACATGAGTTGAGGGCTATTATGACAAGGCTCAACCTCCTAAGCATAGTTAAGGAAGTGGAATCAACAAACCAAAACTTTATTGACCTTCTTCAGGAGCTACAGGACCCCCAAGAGCCAACAACCACTCCAAGTGCCATAACCCTAAGTTAACTTGCCCTTTTAGTGATTTGGACTCCCAACCGCTTGCATAACAAGGAAAGCCTGCAACTATAACTTTAGAGCCACATGGATAACCCTTCCTCCCAAAGACTGTAGCCTAAATTACCCAATTTTGTGCATGCGACCATGCGATCAGAGCTACTTTTTAAAGATGAGGATCCAAACATCTTCCCAGAACTTGATAGAACTTTCGAGAATCATGAATGACATAAGGGCAGAGCCATTAACAAAAGAATTAGATAATAAATTGACCTAACCAGGCCTAACCTCGACATACATTTCGTCAAACACATTGTGAACATGTAATCTACAGGCTATAAATGCATATATGAACATAGGGGTTTCATATTTATCTGATAATCATTAAGAAGGTATAATGCCCTCTCACATTAGCTACAATAACATCTATTAGGTCATGCATTAACTAACCATTCATTTACCAATCAAAACATGATAATAGTCATAACTAGAATTTATCATAGAACCATGCTTATAACCAGCATATAACAATAGTATTAACGATGATAGAACAACCATTAAAGCCACATCATAACAAATACAAGAGGAAAAGAGCTCTTATTAACATATGTAAAATCCAACAAAGTTAGGGACTTCCACATGCCACGTGACCATAGATTGGGTTGAACTAAATATTTCTTTCAACCAATCATCCTCATGCCATATTCCAAGCATGAATGTGGGACTCACAACAAAACAACTAGGGGAGATTTGTTGCTATCCCTCCAATACTAGTCATGGGACTCATATGCCTAAAACCATCAACTATACAACTAGGATTTACCGCAAATTGGTCATTATCGGTCAAGGGATTCCTAGGCCCAAACAAGAAACATACACTACCAGGATTTACCGCAATCTTTCCAAAATTGGTCAAGGGATCTCTAGGCCCTAAACAAGCTTGGGTGCCTCCAGATTTCTTCACCAATACCTTGAGGAATTTTCCCATATCCACCCTTAGGCTTTACCGCAATCCCATCATTACCCGTTAAGGGATTCCTAAGCCCTTGTGACTTTTCCTGAGATCACCTCATGAGGTTCCAAAACCATATGGAAATCCAAAGCTCAACCAAATGAAAGAATACCATCACACCATGGCTATTCAGAAATGGCAAGGAAAATCTGAGACCATTATCACACTTGAAAATTCCCATACCACTGACAATAAGAGAACCAAATACACACATTCATGCACCATGGATGCAAAAACTAGCAAGGAAATCATACATGCAACTTGATACCTGAAATAATCCCGATGTAGTTGCTTGATCCAACTCTTGCTTGCTTGATATTTGCTTTCCTTTGCTTTCTTGTCATTCCTTTGCCTTCCTTTCTCCAACGCTAGAGTGCTCCAATAATACTCTAAGTGTGCAAGAGTATGAGAGAGAGAGAGAGAATAGAGAGAGCTCTAAAACTGAACTGACAAAAGTTGTGAACTGATCCTCAGAAGCCTTTTTATCAATGAGACCTCTATTTTCTTCAATTTCCACTAATTTTCCTTCAATTTTCTCCTCACATGAAATTTGTGACCTTTCACCTTCTTTTTCTCCCATTTTCTATTATTTTCATAAATAAAATGTCAATTAATGCCTCTTTGCCTTTTCAAAGCCTTTGCCATTGCCTTTGCCAATTTCCTTAGCCATAATAAACCAAATTAACACCCACTAGGATGTGTTGGAATATGTGTCGCATGACTTTGGCCTTATTTTGCCTTTATAAACATTATTACATGGATTTTTAACTGGGACTATTACAGAACCCTCCCTCTTGGGGGAACATCATCCTTGGTGTTCAATGACACTTATAAACCATCAAACACATGCTTCCTATGGAGCTTTATAACACAACAATATGCAACATTTACATCATATCCATCTACTGAAAACATAACCAACATATCATGAACACCATATCGTTGATCAAAGCTTTATAACACAACTCGATGTGGTATTTACAACATATGCATATATAAACATAACCAAAACACAACATCAAAACATATACCAAAATACATCTTCTCAACCAATGAATAAAGAAGGATACATAGGCTACATTTGTTCAATAATCTCCCATGTAGCTTCGTCGAGCCCAAAGTGCGTCCACTGCACTTTAACTTGCTTGATTTCTCAATTCCAAAGCATGAGCACCTTTTGCTGCAAAATGCACTGAGGTTCTGACTGTAATTCTTGTTTGGGTTCTACCTGTAATACAGATCAATCAATCACATGTTCAACATATTTCATATACTTCTTAAGTAATTACACATGGAAAACATCATGGACTTTCACTATCATAGGCAGTGCAAGTCAGTAGACTACTAGTCCAATCCTCTCAAGAATCTTGAAAGGCTCGCAATACCTAGGTGCCAGCTTCGCACATGATCCAATCCTCAAGGAGCTCTTCTTGGGCTTGATGTGCAAGTACACATGTTCCCTAACCTGAAACTCCTTAAGCACCCTGTGTTAATCTGCTTAACTATTCTATCTATCTCGTGTTTCCTTTAGATTCCTTTTTATAACCTAAATTTCTTGTTCCATCTCTGCCAACATGTCCAATCCAATCCATACCCTGTTCACTAGATCACTCCAATTGATAGGAGTATTACAACTCTGCCCGTAAAGTGCCTCAAATAGACTCATCTTCAAAGATTCTTAATACTCATTGTTATACACAAAGTCAACCAGTGGTAGATACTCTTCCCACTTCCTCTGCTGATGCATGACATGCATTCTTAACATTTCCTCCAAAATCCTATTGACCCTCTTTATCTGTCCATATGTGCGTGGATTGTAAGTTGTATTGAAGGCCAACTCTTCATCCAAACCTATAAATAACTCCTTCCAAAACCTAGAAGTGAACTTGACATCTTTGTCTGACACAATCTTCTTCAAAACACCATATAACTTCACTATATCTATGATAAAGACCTATGCTACCTCAGTAGCTAAATCTGTCGACTTCATTGAAATGAAGTGAGCTACCTTTGTCAACCTGCCAACCACAACCATGATAGAATCATGTTGTCTAGATGTCCTTGGAAAACCTGTAATAAAATCCATTGAAATGACCTCCCATTTCCATTTCGAAATCAAAATCGGCTATAATAACTCACTTGGATGCTTACGTTCTACCTTTACCTGTTGACAATCCAAACATCCAGTCACAAACTCTGCCACTTCCTTCTTTAAGTTCAACGAATAGTAGAACTTCTTTACCATTGTTAATGTCTTCTGATATCCCAGATGACATGAATACAACTTAACATGAAATTCCCTCAAGATAATCTTCTTGAGCTCGTTGTTGTCTATCACATAGATCATGTCCCTAAATTTGAATAAACCATATGTCGTGAGATGATAATCCACATCATGTTCACCTATACCTTGTTGTTGTAACCTGTGCTTAAGCTGTTGGTACCTGTCATCATGTTGTCCTGCATGCAATATTTGATCCTGTAAATTTTTCCCATATGAACTCATAGTTGTTATGTGATTTACTTGTACTCTTCTTCTAAGAGAATCTAAAAACCTATTCTCTTTTCCTTTAATGTACCTGATCTCAAAGTCAAATTCATTGATTATAGCCAACCATCTAGCTTGCCTGACATTCAGATTCGGTTGGTCGAATAAGTATCTCAATCCACTATGATCACTCATCAATATGAACTTCCTGCCAAGGAGGTAGTGTCTCCACATATTCAATGTGTGAATGGTCACTGCCAACTCAAGATCACGCGTCACATATTTTTTTTCATGCTCATTCAATTTCCTTGATTCATAACACACTACCTGGTCCTTCCTGCATCAGAACCCCACCAATTCCTCTCTTTCAAGCATTTGTACACACCACAAACTCTATTCAAATCTGTAATCTTGAGAAATCGATCATTTTTCAACAACTGCTTCAACAACTCAAAACTTGCTATACATTCCTTTGTCCATTCAAATTTCTTTCCTTTCCTTTGCAACGATGTAATAGGAGAGGAAATTTGTGAAAAGTTCCTGATGAACCTCCTGTAGTAACTTTCTAACCCCATGAATGATCTAACCTCATCCACATTTCTAAAAGCTTCCCATTCCATGATAGCTCTGATATTTTTCGGGTCCACTACTATGTCTTCCTTGGAAACGACATGTCCCAAGTAATGTACCTTTGTCTAAAATAAATTGCATTTACTAAGCTTGGCATACAACTGATGCTCTCTTCACAATCTCAATATTGTTGCTAAGTGTTTGACATGATCTTCCTCATTCTTAGAATATATCAATATTTCATTAATGAATACAATCACAAACTTGTCCAGATAAGGACGCAACACATTATTCATCAAACACATGAAAGTAGTTGGAGCATTAATTAAACTAAAAGGAACTGCAACAAACTCATAATGCCCATACCTGGTCCAGAAAGTAGTTTTGTATATGTCCTCTTCCTTGATGTGTACCTAATGATAACCCGTTTTCAAATCAATCTTCGAGAACACCAATGCTCCCTTTAACTAATCAAACAAGTCATTGGTCCTCAACAAAGGGTACCTTTTCTTGATCATCACCTTGTCCACCTATTTGTAATCAATACACAACCTGAGAGTACCATCCTTCTTCTTCACAAATAACACTGGTGCACCCCAAGGTGACACACTTGGCCTAATATATCCCTTGTCAAGCATTTCCTCCAACTGCAACTTCAATTCCACCAACTCTAGTGTGCTTATCATGTAAGGTGCCTTTAATGTTGGTGTTTCCCCTGGTACAAACTCAATAGAGAAGTCCACTTCCTTGTGAGGTGACAACACTAAAATCTCTATGGAAAATACATCCTAAAATTGCTGCAAGACCAAATACTCCTTGAATATTTCCACATCCTCAACATCCTTACCTTTATCACTGGAAATATGTACTGCCAATAATACGCACCCTTTCCTGTGACAGTGCGTTGCCTGAATAGTTGTAACCATTATGGCTAATGTTTCCTTCTTCTTATCCTGCATGATTCTTTGTTCTCCCTTTCCATCCAAACACTCAATAGCCTTCTCATAACAATCCACCTTAGTCCTATGAAGATATAAACAATCCATACCCAATAGCATATTGTATGATCTGTTACACAGTATTTTGTCACGGACCCTGCATCCCCTGATCCTGGGTAGAGTCAGTCCCTGAATGGCATCTGCTCTGTGTCATATGTCAAAATATGTGTCCACATATTCCATATTACTCAAGAAGATTAACCATGCTCATTAATCCTGAAGTTGACCCTTTTTACCTGTGTTTCAAGATCGTCGCAAGACATCAGTATCATGCCTGTGACGACGGCCCAGAGTGAACGAGAACCTCGCGACACCATCGCAAGAGTACATCTGTTCTTTGCGACGGTCAGATTTTAGGGATCATCGCAGGTCATCAGTATCCTGCCTGCGATGATAGCCCATAATTCATTAATGCCTTGCGACGTCGTCTCTGAGTCTCAGTGTTTGACATGCGACGACCCAGATATGGAAAATTAGTTCAAACATAATACTTTTGGGTGGTTCTGGAGCTAGTTGTTGGGTCAAAGAAGTTCGCCTCTCCTCATT
Organism: Pinus taeda; assembly: GCA_000404065.3. NCBI lineage: Eukaryota > Viridiplantae > Streptophyta > Pinopsida > Pinales > Pinaceae > Pinus > Pinus taeda. The sequence continues at coordinate 60,519 of APFE030592902.1, read as the reverse complement.
TGAGATGGTGGTTCTGCCTTTTGAGTAACATCCCTTGAACATAAGCTTCCTCTTCCCTCATTTATGGAGGCTCTTCTTCTTATAAAAGCATCCTCCATGACTATGAACAACTAGTGCTAATTGAGTTTTTGGTGTGCTAGTTCTTAGCTTGTTGGATTGATAGCTCACAGTTTGGATTGCCTTTCATGTTGTGGATTGAGAGTATAAAATGGTTTTGTAAGAAGGAGGCCTTGTTGTGATTTCCTTAGTTTCATACTTGTGCTTTTGGATAAGAGAGAGAGTCATCAGTCTTTCTGGGAGACCTTTGAGAGTGAATGCTTATGGAGACATATTGATCGGACCCTTCAAGGAAGCTTGCGACGTCAAGGCGTGGTTGTAAGCTTTACTGTTGTTTATATTAATATAGTCAATGGTTATTTCCTATATCATATATGAAATGTATGTTGATATATTATGGTTCCTTGAATCTATAAGTAGATAGTTCGTTGTTGTGCTCTATTATGTGTTTTGTCATTTTCACATGTGGTTTCAGGTGAATAATTCATTAAGGAGAAGAAAGCGATAGTTGAAGCGACGTGATGAAGACTTCATCGAACACCGGTATAAGGTAGGCCTCTTCAACAATAACTATTTAAGGAATTAGCTATTGTCTTTGTCTTGCTATGACTAGACCCACTCTAGGGCTAGAGGGGTTGTCTCTGTCCGCAAAGGGAACATACCTGCATCACAAGTTGGAGACTCCGCTCGGGAAACTAATTTGTGTGTTGTCTCTTGAATTTGCTCTTATTGTTTTCGATTGAATTACATAGTGTCTCTTGTTTTGGGACTGAACCATCAATGAATTGGATCACTTGAGTAGATCTGGTAGTCCACTTCACTGTCTGAGTGATAAGCCTAGTGTCTTTCCGTTGTTTTTTCCTTGTTTTCCCTCTTTATTTAGATCGTCGTTATTTAATTCCTAACAACTACGATGGATCGCTCCTGTTCTCTCTACCCTCGTTGTACGTCGCGAATAGCCCATCATACGACTGTGACAATTCTTGAAATCAGACCGCCTTTGAGAACAGGTGTACTCTTGCGACAACGTCTCTAAGTATAGGTGTACTCTTGTGATTAGCTCAGGTTGTCAGTGTTGTGCCTACATAGATTCCTGGAGGATTAATTTCTACAGCCCTGCCTCTTGAATAGACTAGTGTAGCATGTCCTCTGCTATTTCTTTCACCTTGTTAAGCTTGTTTTGATTGTGTTTACTGAGGCATGTCCTTCTTGGTTCCATTTGTATGAAATTTGGCTTTTGGACTGTGTGACCTAGGTCTTTTATGGTTTTGTCAAGAATTCATTGGTTTTGGGTTGCTTTTCCTTTCAAGTTTATGAACTACATCCACAACAGTCTTGTTGACTTGTTTGAAGTTGTTCTCTTGCTACTTGCCCATCTTCCTGGTTGATCCGTAGTGATTGGTCATCAAACTAGTTTGTTGTGTTGATTTGATTTCCATTCACTATTGAAGCATAGATTACATTTGCCTTTTGATCAGTCGGGTTGTGCATTAGCTTGCTTGTTATTTATTCCAAAAATAAAAAACAATTGCACTCATATAGTATATGAAAATGAAAGCATGTTTGCATTAGTAGATTCTTTATGATTAGGAATTGAAAAGTGAAATTCAAATCTTTCATTTTTCGTCATAGTAGTTGCGAGACAAGCGGAAGTCAATGGATTGTGTGTCCTATTGATTGGATCACTTTCTTGCACTGTTGTTCACGTATTTGCTTGTTATTGTCTTCATTGAAAGGAATGGTTTTTTTTTTACTCATTGTAGTTGCATACTAGAGATTGTTGAAATACATTCGGTAAGGCCTTAAAATCGAAACTTAATTCAATATCAACTGTTAAAATCTATTGAATTAACTTAAAAACACATTGGAACCTAATGTTCACATATCTAGAAGTCTAGGCTAGAGACGTGTTCCGACGTCGTTAAACCTAGTGGCTATTGTTTTCACTGAGGTTGGGTGATTCCTCCTTTGTGATTCGATAAGTGCTAGTAAGGATTTGTGCTCCCCGTACCGTCGCGTATATATTGGGAGACCCCACTAGGTTATCATCCTATTATCCAAAGGAAGTTGAGTCTATCACCTTATGAGTCGTAACGCACCGAACACAACATTCGGGAAGATTGAATACCATACAGAAAGTCTTGGTCATTTCTCTTTCATTTATCACCAAGGTGTATATTGCAGTTTTACAATTTGTCTGGTAAACCTCTTGCCTAGAATTCTAGAGCAGTCACTTTCATTCCTTTTTTACTCTTTAAAAGTAAAAGGATCATCTGAGAACTTGTCCTTTCAGGCTCATTAAACTTCGAAAGTGATAGAGTTACCTTTCATCCTTTTCTCGACTCTTCAAATATGAAAAGGCCAAGTTTTGTTTCAATGTTGTAAAATTAACTACCCACGAAATATTCCTGGTTCTAGTTAGTGTTTCTTTCAAAGTCAATTCCAATGGCAACGTTTCCAGAGTCTACCAGTCAAGGTCTCCCCCCGGATGGGAATCCTGGTCCTTTTCCTTCTTTTGGAAATGTTGGTGCTCCTTATATGGAAACGTTGTCCCTGCCTGGGTTAACCATTAGCCTACTTGTTTGGTTGTTTTCAACCTTGATGGTCCCGAGCATCCCAACTCCTGTTCTATCGTCTCCTTCATTTGAATCATGTCACGATGATTCTAGGGTTGACCCTTTGCCTTCTTCCCTTATTTCTTCACCCTCCTCTCCTACTTCGCTTGGTGAAAGTTCCAAATCTAGTAACCAGGAGGCTAAGAAGAAGAAGAGGAAGACGAAGAAGAAGAAGTTAGATAAGCAAGAGTCCAACCGTGCGATTATTTCTTTGAGTGCACCTCCGGTAGGAAAACCTTCTAGTCCTCCACGGAAGGTCAAATTTCCTTCTAAGTTGTGCAAGGGTGATCATCTCCTCCAAGACTTCCCTGCCATTCCTAGAATCTTGGAGGTATGGTCTCAGATTTTGAATCAACCATCCTCATCGACCTCTAGAGATCATGTCGATGTTACGCTCTTGGCTAGTGATGGTAAGAAGAAAAGGAAGGTTATATTTCCCTGTAGGTGTGAAGGCGAACATCTTCTTCGCCTTTGTCCTCTCATGGATAAAGCTTCCAAAGTTTTGGAAAACCTGGCAGTTCCTCAACCCCAACTTCCTGTTGGTTATCAGAGGCTTTCTTCTAACCCTCCCCAGATTGGTAAAGAGATTGACTTGGATTCATCTCTTGCCCATCCTACTCTTCCTGATCCTGATTGTGTTATGTTTGTTCCCGACCAACCATTGGTCGAAGCGAGTGTCGTCTTGGTTTCGCCACCAATTGTTCATTCTGTTCCGGAAGAGCATAATGATCATACGGCTCATGTTCTTCTGGTTTCTTCAGATTCTCATGAATCAAAAAGTGACCCTCCTATCCTTGCTGCTTTGGAGAGTCCTTCTTCTATTCCTGCGGAACATGGGGGTAATCATATGATACCCCCACCAAGTATTTCTGTCATTTCCTTTGATTGGAGTCACTTGACTGCTTTCTGCCTCCCATCTTAAGTGCCTTTCTAGATCACAGTACACACCCATAATATGACAGTACTTGGCACTCTCTTGGATGAAGGTGCGTCTGTTAGCCTAATGTCTTCCACTACTTGGCAAGCTTTGGGCTCCCCACAGCTTGTGCCTGTCACCCAGAATCTGTTGTCGTTTGACGGAGGAACCGGTCAACCCTTAGGGATCCTTCCGAAGTTCCCATTACTTTGGGAGGTAAAACCGTCTACATAGACATGATGGTCATCCAAGGTGCGTTGGATTTCAATCTTCTCCTTGGCCGCGACTATATTTATGTCATGGGAGCTCTTGTTTCTTCGCTTTTCCATGTGGTTTGTTTTCCACATGACAGAAGAATTGTGACTATAGATCAATTGTCATTATTTGGTCACCGGGTACCTCCTTTGCAACCATCATCCCTTATCGGCTCTTGTTTGCCAGCATTACCTTCCCTACCACAGGTCAATTATGTGGCTACCCGTTCCGCCTCCATTGATGATCACATAGATGATCTAGTATATCATGTACTAGGGGCATTGGGACCCAATCTGTCATTGGTACCCAATGACCTGTATTCCTCTCGGAGTGTGGTCCTTCCGTCTAGTGAAGACCTCTTGGGAACCCTGTTCTCATATGGTCCATGAATAGGAGTCCCAAGGATAGTTCTTTTCTTGTGTCAAACTCATTAAAAAATGAAACAAGGAGTCCCGAGGATAGTTCTTTTCTTGTGTCGACCTCGTTAAAAAATGAAACAAGGAGTCCCGAGGATAGTTCTTTTCTTGTGTCGACCTCATTAAAAAATGAAACAAGGAGTCCCGAGGATCGTTCTTTTCTTGTGTCGACCTCGTTAAAAAATGAAACAAGGAGTCCCGAGGATAGTTTGTTCCTGTGTCAACCTCATTAAAAAAATGAAACAAGGGGTAATGAGCATAGTTTTTGTCTTGTGTGAAGCTTCTTAAAAAATGAAACAAGCATCTTGATGATAGTTCTTTTATTGTGTCAACCTCATTAAAAAAAATGAAACAACTCCCTTTTCCCAAACGAGTCTTTGATTGAGATCTCGTAAAATCCCAGTCGAGTCTTTCCAAGATCTCAAAAGTGAACCTTCATTCCATCCACCTAGTTGAATGCAATGAAGCTTAGGGGGCATGTACCTCGATTGAATCATTATGTTGGGGGCATGTGATGTAGAAATTTTGAATAATATGACACTTATTCATAGAGATTATCCTGATTATACACTATTTGTAGAATCATGCATAATACATAACCTCCTCTACGTTGATCATCAATTTTGAGGAATTAAGAAACAATCACATGCGTACATTGAAGCATCAATCACACATATCAACACAGTATATCACGGGGAAAGCATGCAGCTGAAAACCCCCAACTATTTGTATATTATATTGATTGAGAACATGTAACAATACATAGTAAATACTCCTCGCAAGTACTCAGTTCTATCTCCACCTGTTACACACAAACTAGCTCAGATCTGAATCAATCACTGGCTCAAATCTCCTCCGCTGCTTACCTGCCTCTACTGCGCAATCCTGCATGAGAATGGATGAGAATGACACCAAATGTGTGATACAAATTCATATTCCCTTTGGTTATACCACGCAATCCTCATTGGCAATACTCAATCCCACTGATTGTGCAAATCACATGCACAACTATAGTCACAACTAACAGATGTCTTGCCCTTTCACTCATCTCTAACACTTGTCTCCACTGAACTGTCCATGCACTGAGTTAACTGATGTATTCTTCAGTTGCTTTATGAGTTAATAATTAGTGAATTAATTAATAATTAATTCACACCACTCATCACTAGTGTATTTTTCAGTTAGACTAAATACAACTAGTTCAACTAAGTCAAACTGAGCACAACTCCATCAACTCCTCAATCAACTCCACCAAACTCAATCACTTGAGTTCTAACTGAAGTCCATCATGCAATAGCTCAACTAACCCATAGGAAAAGCGTATTTCCTTTTGGCAGTTGCATGTGCCACATACGTAGCTCGAACTGAAGTGCTGCAAGAGGATAAGATAATGTTTATAGTCCAATATTATTAAGAGCTAATAATATTCGACTGTTCTATTTTTTGACTGGCAGTCTACAAATAGACTCCGCCCATATGTCTAAAAATAGAGGTCCATCTATTTTTACCAACTTGACCAATCATCCACAAATATCATCCTACAACTCATAGACCATGATCCATATGTCTAAAAATAGACATAGTCTAAAAATAGACTTTGCGCCAAAAATAGCCCGCGGGACCACTTAGTGAAGGCGACTTCTTTTCACTAAGCTCATCATCTTGTTGCATTTTCAACACTCCCTCTCAACAAGATATGGATTATCGGCAACCCCTATCCCGTAACTCTGGAATGTTCTGCATGCAACACACTACCCGGTCCACTTGCTCCAACAACACTTGGAACAAAAACACTCCCAACTGACCCGTCTATTGGGCTAGGAACATACGCTGATGTTGAAGCTCTCCTACTGCTAACAAGTTCTCCCTCTCTAACATCTGCGCTACTACAACATATCCATGCATCTCACACCATTGCACACCTCTCTGTGCCACCTAGAACTGTGTAAAACACTTGTGCCTCTCGCATTGTTGCAGTTATGCGCTGTCATGGGATTCCCTGCACTGTCGCTCTCTCTGCCGCTCCATCCGCATCTGTCTCTACCCAATCAGTCAGTTCCTACTACTTCACATCGGGGCTCCTGTAGCAAGGTCCAATCCAAGAGGTTGGGTACCTCAAGGATCCTGCCCCTCCTCCTTGGGATGATCACCCAATATCGCCCCACCTCCTACCTGGAGGTATGGCTGGATGTGATCCCTCAGCCCACTTGGCCCGGAGTTTCCCCCTACTGGAGGTCTCTGCATGAGTAGATGTCTCTACTCGATCTCCACTCAGCTTCCCCTGTTGTGGCTGCTCCACAACCTAACCTGAAGCTTACTGACTGGCACCAATCGTGGCTGCCTCCACAATTGTCTTGAAGACTTCTTCTGGCTCTGCATGTTGAGAGGTAATATACCCTCCCTCTCAACCACCAAGTCTCCATTAGTTGCCTTGTTGATCAAGGCTTTGCATGCATCTACATGCAACTGATAAAGGTTCCTGACTCGAACCCCTATCTTTCGGTTTTCTCCAGTTGTCTTACTGCGCAGGAAAGCCTTTCCCTCGCTGAAAACAACATCATATCCCTTGTCTTATAACATCACCACAGAGATAAGATTCTTCTTCAATCCTGGAACATGCATCACTTCCTTCAATATGAAGGGTTTACCATACTCCCTCCCAAAGGAAATGGTACCGATATTGGTTGCACTGTATCTACCATCATCGCCCATCTCGATGTGCACTCCAAGATCTTTCTCATTCAGACCAGAAAACAAATCTCGATCTCCTGTCACGTGAAAATACGCACCACTATCCAAGAACCATACCGATCCCATCACACTTGATACCAAGCATGCGATCAGTGAAAAATCCAGCTCAAACTGTGAGGCTAAGGCCTCTCCCACTGCAGATGCAGCAGCTTGCTTATTTTTCTTCTTCTGCGGACAATCTGTGGCATAGTGTCCATGCTGGTGATAGTGAAAGCACTTCACTTTGGACATGTCCTGCTTCTTGCCTTTCACACCAGAATGAGAAGCTTTCTCGTTCTTCCCCTTCTTTACTTTGGCAGCCAAAGTGCAATTTTCTTCATGAGATGCCTTTAATGAAGATCCATCCCTAGTATTCCACCTGATCTCCCCTTGCATAAGATCTGACCAAAGTCTCTCCCGTCCTGGCAATTTCTCCCGACCATTGACATAGTCCTGATAGGAATGCCAACTCTTCAGAAGACCAAGGAGAGCCAAGCTCACCAAGTCCTCATCACTGACAGTCACCCCCACACTTCCCAGCTCATCCCGGCATTGGGTGAACTTCATGAGATACTGGGGCATACTGTCTCCATTCTCACACTTAATGTTTTTGAGTTTATTTTTGAGCGCCATTCCACCAGCTCAAAACTCAACCGCTTCTGATCTAAAATTCGTGAGAACAAAGTATTTCCCGTACATAGATCAACTGTATGGGCATTCACCGGATATATCACCTTCAAAAAGAAGGATGAATCTAGAGGCTACCTGGCCTGAATACAGACTCTACCTGAAGAAACAAAATGTAAACACTTTTTGAGTAATAGATCCAATGATCAATCCTCGCTTTGATATCCTGTAGAACTTTTTCTACAAATCAACTTGGCTCCAATACCATGTAGAAATTTTGAATAATATGACACTTATTCACAGAGATTATCCTGATTATACACTATTTGCAGAATCATGCATAATACATAACCTCCTCTACGTTGA
>APFE030592902.1:25550-42966 GCA_000404065.3 Pinus taeda | reverse complement strand
AGTGACAATAGAAATGGCTTGTGGAGACACAGGAAATTCTATCATTGACACCTTAGAATTCAAGCCAGTAAAATTCAAGGAAAAAGCTTTCGTTACCTCTGTATGTCCTCCCTTCAACTTTTCGCAAAACCTCCAGCAACCCGCATTTTTAAAAGCTCTTGCTACACCTTCATCTCTGAGTGTAATATCAAGCCCCTCTGGCTCTGTTCTTAGGCACCTTCCGGATCGATGTACTCTTTTCTCCATCTTGCTATGAATGTCTTCACACAGAAAACTAACAGCAGCTACAACTCAGAAACAACCTCAGCTTTGGAGTGCAGGCTCGCTTGCAATGATCTCTTTAGATAAAAACTCGAGCTTCTTTGCGTTTTTTTTTTTTAAAATCTCGTCATACAACAGGCATGTTAACGCACCATGAATAAAAATTATGAGGCAACCATACCTCATAAAATCTCTTTAAAATGATTGTCATGTGCGTGATCCTAAACCTGATGGCGGAATGATAACCTATCATGACCTGGAGAAGACATCAACTGACAAAATGTGAACGGACCTAATGAATCATCTTCCCAGACTTGACATTTCAAGAAAATGCACCGCAAAAACCCCGAATCCCCGATTTCGTAGCGCAGACAATTATGAATTGACAAAACGCGCTACGAAATGGCTGGTAAATGATACGCTGCGAAAAGGTGGAAAAATGATTGCGCAACTAAATTGGCCAATCAGATTGCACTGCGAAACTGCGCAAAATACAAATGACGCAAACAAGACAAGACATGCCTTACACAATAATGATGGAGGGTATCTAACGGTTTTTCACAAGGACTCACATTAATACCTTTTGAAATTGTGATTTCAAAGTGACACACATAGAAACCTATTGACTTAAACAAAAAAATTTATATGAATTTTTGGACATAGGTGGACTGTGGTTTTAAGTGATAACATCATCCTTGTCCGACATATGCCCATCATGAGAACTGCTACCATGTGCCCCATTAGTCCTATCCTCTTGTCCATGAAGGATCCTAAGTGGTTTTTGTCTTTACAAGTTTGACAAACTCTGAAGGATAACTGCATTGACCTTTTCTTGATTCTCTTGTTCCCTGTCAAGTCTATCTTGTGACTGAATGATTATGTCATTATCTAATTTGCAACTTCTTATCTTTGCATTCTAACTCCTCAATGTGTATACTATGTCCGGAGAGCACTCATCTCTTGGTTTCTCTTCTAATCTATAAGGGGAGACTCGTGAACTCTAATCCACCATTTTATTATTCATCTTTGATCTTTTACTTCCTGCAAGTATGCCATGTCAACTAAACCAAAATATAAACATAATCAACATACCTCAATGAAGTTCATGGGAGGCTATCTCGTCTGCAAAATCAATCCAGATTAACACGATTACATGTATAATCATAATCACATCAATATATCGACATCATCTCAATCATCATCCTAGTTACAGTGCATGATGTCACAAACTATAACACTGACTAGATACAAATCATTGATAACAAACATATAGACAATTGAAATGCATGCATGACAAACACATTCCACCCATTCAGTCCAAGTATTGAACCATGCTCTAATACCAATCTGTAACCACCCCTCCCATATCTACCCACTTTTACTGCCCTGTCGGGGTAAACATGAATTGAGGGATACTATGACATGACTCAAACTCCTAAGTATATTTAAGGAAGTGGAATTGAAAAATTGAAACTTTACTGACCTTCCTCAGGAGCTACAGGACCCCCAAGAGACAAACAACCACTCTAGGTACCATAACCCTGAGTTAACTTTCCTTTTTAGTGATATGGACTCTTATTTGCTTGCATAACAAGGTAAGACTACTACTGTAACCTTCCAGTCACACGGATAACCTTGCCACCCAATGATTGCAGTCTAAATTATCTAGTTCTGTGCATGAAACCCCAAGATCGAAGCCACTTTTTTAGGGCTAGGATCTGTACCTGTGCCCATAATTGATAGAACTTTCTAGAATGTTTTTCAAGGACATCTACACAACATGATTCCATCATGGTTGTGGTGGAAAAGTTGACAAAGGTAGCGCACTTCATTCCAATGAAGTCTACCTATTCAGCTAGTGATGTAACACGGGTCATTATCGAAGATGTAGTGAGGATGAATGGTGTTCCAAGGAATATTGTATCAGATAGGGATGCTAAGTTCACTTCTAGATTCTAGAAAGAATTATTTGTAGGTTTCAATACAAAGTTGGCCTTTAGCATAACTTATCATCCACAGACATATGGATAGACAAACAGGGTCAATAAGATATTGGAGGAAATTTAAATGATGTATGTGATGCACCAGCAAAGGATATGGGAGGAGTACCTTCCATTTGTTGAGTTTGTTACAACAATGGGTATCATGATTCATTGAGGATGAGTCTATTCGAGGCACTGTATGGACGGAGTTATAATACTCTTATCAGTTTGAGTGATCCAATGAACATAGTATTGATCGGAGAGACAAAAGGCTATGCAGATCTGAACAAGATGTTTAAGTTGTTTCAGGCTAGGGAACAGGGGTACTTGCGCATCAAGCCCAAGAAGAGCTCCTTGAGGATTGGATCATGTGTCAAGTTGGCACCTCGGTTTTATGGACCTTTAAATATTCTTCAAAGGATTGGACAAGTAGCCTATTGACTTGCATTGCCTCCGATAATGAAAGTCCATGAAATTTTCCATGTGTCATTGCTTAAGAAGTATGTTAAAGATGTTTATTATGTGATTGACTGGTCTGTATTGCAGGTGAAGTGAGACAAAGAATTCTAGCCGAAACCTCAGTGTATTTTACAGAGAAAGATGCTCATGCTCCAAAACTTAGCAATCGAGTAGGTTAAAGTGCAGTGGAAGCACTTTAGGCTCGATGAAGTTACATTAGCAGATGGATAATTAGATGCAAGCTATATATCATTCTCTATTTGCTAATTGAGCAAATGTTTTTGGCATATGTTCTGGTATGATGTTTTGGTATATGTATATGTGTATATGGATGTAAATACCACCATGAGTTGTGTTATAAAGATCCAATAAGCGGTATGGGGTTCATGTTGTTATGTTTTCAAGTTGGTTTGCTTCTCAACAGGTTGATCATTGTAAATATTGCATCGATCTAAGTTATAAAGCTCCCTGGGAATTATGTTTTGCTTACAACAGTCTTGTTGGTTGTAGGTGTCATTAAACATTAAGGACGGTGTTCCCCCAAGAGGGAGGGTTTTGTAACAACCCTAGCCAAAATTACATGTAATAAAGTTAAAAGAGGAAAAATAATAACCAAGGTCATGGAACACTTATTCCAAGTTGAATGTTGGGAAAAACATCCTAGTATGGGTGTTCATTTGGTTTATTATGGCTAAGGAAATTGGCAAAGGCTTTGGAAAGGAAAAGTGGAATTAATTGACATTTTATTTATGAAAATAATGAAATTAGGAGAAAAGGAAGGTGAAAGGTCATAGGTTTCATGTGAGGAGGAAAATGAAAGAAATAATGGAAATTGAAGAAAATAGAGGCCTCATTGATAAAAAGGCTTTTGAGGATCAGTTCACAACCTTTTGTCAGTTCAGTTTTGGAGCTCTCTCTCTAATCTCTCTCTTTCATACTCTTGGACACTTAGAGTATTCTTGGAGCACTCTAGCATTAGAGGAAAGAAATCAAGAAGAAGCAAGGATCAAGCAAGGAAGAGCGAGATTCAAGTGGATAGAACATGATTACTTGCAGGTATTGAGGTCCATGTATGATTTCCTTGCTAGTTTTGGCATGCATGATACATGCATATGTATTTTTGGTTCTCTTGTTGTCTTTAGCATGGTTTTGCAAGCATGACAATGGTTTTCAGCCTTGCCTTGCCATTTTCGAATAGCCATGGTGTGATGGTGTTCTCTTGTTTTGGTTGAGTTGGATTGTTGGGTGGTTTTGAAACTGAGTGGGGTGGTCTTAGGGGAGAAACACAAGGCCTAGGAATCCCTGGACCAATGAAGGTGGGGTTGCGGTAAAGCCTCATTGTGTATGCCCTCGGTAGGTCTAGGAATCCTCGACCGATGAATGACTAGATATATGGTAAAGGAAGCCTCATTGTGTATGCCCTCGGTAGGTCTGAGAATCATCGACCGGTGAATTGCGAGATATACAGTAAAGCCTGGAGGTGGAAACTTAAAAATTCCTCATAGTTTAGGTCGAGAAATCCAAAGGCATCCATGCTTGTTTAGGGCCTAGTGATCTGGTGGGATTGCGATAAATCCTAGTTGTGTTGATGAGGGTTTTGGGCCTAGGAATCCCTTGGTGGATATATGGTAAAGCCTGAGGAAGCCTTGATTGGTTTTGTTGTGAGTCCCACATTCATGTTTGGAATATGGCACAACGGTGATTGGTTGAAATAAAGATTTGGTTCAACCCAATCTATGGTCGAGTGGTTCGTGGAAATCCCTAACTTGGTTGGCTTATGCATACATGAATAAGAACTCCTTTTCCTTTGGTATTTCATGTGTAAATGTACTTGATAATATGTTGTTTCTATGGTTGTTCTATATTTGTTATTTTGTTAGTTATATGTTGGTTATAAGCATGGTTTATGACATATTTTGGTAATGGCTCTCATCATGACTTGATTAGTACATGAAATGTGAATGAATATATGACCTAGTAGATGATAATGTAGCTATTGGGATATGACACCAATTCTTCTTGACGATTCTCAGATAAGTATGAGACCCCTATGCTCATGCATGGCTTGTCGTGGGAGCGATTTGGGGTCTAGCTCAGCAAAATTATAAGTTATCTCACGTGCTGGGAACCTAGAAGGGTTGACGGTATCCTGAAGGTTTTGTAGCTGCTGAGAAAGGTCAAATTGGTTTTATTTTGTCAGTTCCATTTTCTTAGTTATACACGGGGATTTGAATCACATCATAGTAACTCTTCGACACATGTTTACCCTGGTGGACCGGTTAGCTTGGGTAAATGTGGGAGGAAGGTGTTACATATGTGTGGATTTATACTAATATCATGGATGCAGGGGCTACTTCATCATGATGTTGCTGGGTTGCACTAGTATAAATTTGTGCCCAATACTTAAAATGAATAATGTGAAATGAGTTTGTAATCTAGTATTAATAGCATGTTTAAAGTGTTGTAAAGTGCATGACTAGTTGTGCATTCTTGTTTGATGGGAAGGAATTTGATGTTATTCCATGTATTTGCATTCTGCCATTTAACTAATTATACATAAGAAAATGGGTATGCTCACCTAGTTACTCAATTGATAGGGGTTTTGAGTGCAAAGAAATCAAGTTTCTGCTATGTTTATGAGCTTCTACAACTCTTTGTCTCTATGTAGAAATGCACTTGAAATGTTGTTAAAATTGTCATTATACTTATGAATGAGCTTTTTTTTTTGTAACAAGGTTAGATAGTGGATATATTACCAAAAGTTGTGATGGAGAAAGCTCCTATTACAATCGGTTGTAGCATGAAAAGAAACTAAGAAATGAGAAGGGAGCGCAGTCCCTTCTCCTATGCATGATTTTTGTTTTTTTGTTTTGTTTTGTTTTTTTTTTTTTTTTGTAACAAGGTTAGATAGTGGATATATTACCAAAAGTTGTGATGGAGCAAGCTCCTATTACAATCGGTTGTAGCATGAAAAGAAACTAAGCAATGAGAAGGGAGTGCAATCCCTTCTCCTATGCATGATTTCAAAACTTCATATATTTTTATGACTATTCTTGAGTATTGCCTAACATGCTGACCTACTAATAAAGAAAATTTACATATCATGGATTCTCTGAGAATTTTTCATGGCTTGTAGACTGACTTCTCCTGAGATGGTTGTTTATTCTTTTCATAGTTAACCGAGTTCTCTCCTTCATTGCTCAGAGTGTTGTTTTTGTAGTATGTCACTGCTTCTTCTAAGTGCTTGCATTTAGTTTTTAGTGCCATGATCTCTTCTTTTTGCATTTCCATGTTCCTTTTCTGGTAGTTATACTCCATTCTCATTTTGGATCTGATATCCTTAAGTGACTCTTGTAGTCGATGGATCATAAATATGTTCGCTTTGCATGCTGGACATGCATCATTTTAGTCATTGCCTTTTCGATGGGTTTGAATTCCATTTGATTTGTTTTCTTCTTCTTCCTCTTGTGCTACTTGCTATTCCTTGTATTGTTGTGCTTCCTGTGTCTTGTTTTGCCTGAGATAATCCTTCTTTTGTTGTTGCTGCCTGCCTAATTTTTATCTTGCACTTTACTGCTTGCTGTAGCTTGGCTATCTTGTATGTGACAGTCAGGAAGAAGGGTTGTTGAGGAGGGAGGAGTTAATAGACAGGGATGATCATTTGTGGGGGAGTGCGAATGGGAGCTGAGGATTTGCGCAGCGAGGATGGGTGAAAGTTTGGAGGAGATGACAAGATGCAGGATTTGTGGGCAGTGAGGAATAAACAGGGAAGAGCTTAGGGAAGGCAGAGACGCTTGGGAGATGAGGGGCGATTCAAACATACAGCTTTGCCTTGAACTAGAATTGCATGATATGTTGCATTTCCAAATATATTTGTATAGGTTGGAGGCTGCCCAAAGCCTTTCACGGATGGGATGGATTGCTACGTGGTTCTTGTGACCAAGATTGTGATCATCCTTCCTGACAACACTAATGCGATTTTTTGAGATGCTATGAAGTTTCCTTTGAGTTCTCATGACTTTCTACTTGTCATTGCAGAGATATGCCTTTTGTTGATTTCTGACTACTGCTCATTTTTTTTTTCTTTTTCTTTTATGAGTGCTCTTTGTTCCTTATTTTTGGTGGAAATCATGCTTATGATTTTTTGATGAAGGTTATGGGACAGAGTTGTGATATTCCTCTTGGTTTTCCCAAACACTCCCTTCATTTCTTTTCACTGCTTGATTAGCGTAATGGTCTGCCTATTGGTTATGGCTTCGCAAAACATGTCTGAAGATTACATCTCCAGAACCTTCTAAATTCTTCCTGATTCTCCTATATATTCTTTTCATGAACTCATTGCTTGGATTTTTGTGATGGGCCTGCCTCTATTATTACGGTTGAGTCTCCTATTATAATGGGATCTTGCATCGCTCTTTTTTTTATTATTCTTGTTCCCATTAACAGGTTGTAGGCTTTGACCTTATTATTTGAGACTTCTCCAAGTCCCCATTCATATGTAACATTTTCTTTCCCATCCGGATCAAGAATAATTCCCCCTATCCCTGCCTTTCCAGGATTATGTTTTGAAACCCCATCAAAGTAGAGACAATGTTTTCTCTGATTTTTTTTCCAAGTTGCAAGTTCCTCTTCATTCATTCTCATTTTCCAGCTATTTTCTGAAGTTGTCCTCCTTTGTCCTTTTTGTCCATTTTATTTATTATGGCTTTGTTGATCCAATCTCGCTCTTCTTATTGAAGAGTGTTATAGTATGTTGATGTTGTTCCCTTGACATTGAGGATTTCAAAAGTTAATCGCCAAGTTTTTGAGAGGGTTTTCCTTATTCTTGGTGTTTGGTTTTTGAAGATGCACTTGTTTCTTGTCAACCAGATTTGCCAACAAAGAACTACTGGGATGCATTTCTAGATCCTCTATATTGTGACTTTCTTCTTTGTTGTATATGGATAGGCCTTCTCCCAAGCTTGAAGAAAATCCAAAAAAGGATTTTCAAAATTTATTTTGATTTCAAGAGGGCTTATGAGGTGCTGCCAACACTCTTTGGCGAAAATGCATTCTTGAAATAAATGTTGAATGGTTTCTTCAGCCTGCAAACTCATTGGGCATCGTGATGGGCCTTGGAAGCCTTTCTTTTTTAAGTTTTCACTGGTCAAGATCTTCCCTTTTAAGAGAGTCCATATAAATATTTTGATCTTAGGCAAGCTTTCTGATTTCCAAACTGTCTTCCAAAAATCCCAGTCTTGTTGATTTGGTCGTTCTTACAGGATTTTGTATCCAGTCTTCACTGTGTATTTTCCACCGCTTGGATCCCAGAGGAAGTCAACTTCCTCATCATAGTTTATTGGTGTTGCCCCTTTTAGAAGTTGCCTTAATTTGCTCCATTGCACCTCCTGATTTGCAGGGATTGTTAAGATTTGCCAATCTTGTCAATCTATTTGGTTCCAAAGAGAGATTGAGTGAAGATTATTTAGACCTTTTCCTATCATCCATTTTTGAATGCCTTCAATTTCTGGGTGAGTCTTTAGTGGTTCTTTTCCCATAATTCTATCCTCCCAAATCGATATTGTTTTTCCATTTCCTAGGATTTTAGAGATGTAGTTGCTCATTAAAGGAATTTCCTTTTTTACTAGCTTCCAGGCTTGAGTACATTGTCTTGATGGAATATTTCCATTAAGTAGTCCTTTCCTAGAGTCGTCCATGTATTTTGAGATGAGTGTTTTTGCCACCAGCTCTCTTCTCCTGTGATCAGTCTCCATATTACTTTCATTCCCAGGGCTGCATTCATGAGCCCGGGTAGCCAGATTGATAAGCCTCCTTGTTCATATGGTAAAACTACTTGCTCCCACCTGACCAAGCTGAATTTTTTTTCTTGCTTCCCCCCTGCCATAAAAAGCTTCTTAAGATTAACTCCATTTGTTTGTGGGCACTTGCTGGGGCCAATATTATTGCATATTGGTAGATAAGCAATGTTGCTAGGAGTGCTTTAATTAATATTACCCTTCTTGCCATGTTTAGCCACATCATTCCCCAGCTTTGGATGTTGTTTTTCATTTTTTCAATCTGTTTGGTCCATATTTCTGCCTTCATGTTCTCTTTTGAGATAGGGAGTCCCAAGTAAAAGAAGTGAGTCCATTTTTCTTGTATGGGGATTTCTAGGATTTGTGAAATCCTTTGCATGATTCTGGGAGGGGTATTCCATCCATATATTCTGCATTTTTGCGTTATGTAAGAGCCCACCTAAAACCTGTAAGAAATCATCCAAAATTCTTTTGAACCTTTTTGCAATTATTTTTTATGCCCCTCCCAACAACAAAGTGTCATCAGAAAAAAGAGTGGTTTATTGTCTTTACTCCTCTTGCTATTTTGAGCCCAATGATGTTTCTTTCTTTTCTTTGATTTTCCAAGGCTTTGCTTAAAGTTTCCGCCATTATAATATATAGGAAGGGAGACAGAGGGCATCCTTGTTTGAGGCCTCTTGTGCTTTGAAAAAATTCGTTGGGCCTTCCATTTATGAGAGGAGAAATCCAGGGAGTGGAGATACAAGCCTGGATGACTTCTGTTATTTCTCTTGAAAATCCAAGTTTCTTGGGGATTGCCATTAGATATGGGAGGCTGACCCTGTCAAATGCATTTTCCATGCCCAATTTGATTATGGTTCCTTTTTCTTTTCTTTGCATATTGGAATTCACAGCTTCCTGTACAATAATTACATTATCTATGATTTGCCTGTTGGGCACGAATCCTCCTTGATTTTCGGATATGCTTATTGGAAGCACTTCCTTGATTCTATTTGCAATTATTTTTGTTATGATTTTATAAGAGGAATTACAAAGAGAGATGGGACGAAATCTATTGAAAGTGGAGAGATTGGATTCTTTTGGGACTAAAGCAAGGTAGGAGGATTTTGTATTGCTTCCTTTTTTTTTTTTAATACATTCTTCACCATTCTTAGGAAGTCCTTTCTAATTGTATTCCAATGGAATCTGTAGAATGATATTGTAAAACCATTTGGCCCTGGGGCTTTGTCTGGATGTAGGCTCCATATGGCCGCCACTACCTCTTCGTTTGTTATCTTTTTGCACATTTTTGCGTTTTTGTCTTTTCCTTTTTTTTTCGTATGTTGTAGGAATTTTTCATACTCAACCATTTCTTCTTTAGCTGAAAGTAAGTTTTTAAAGTGCTTGTGGGTTGCTTTTTTTAGTTCCTATGCACCTTTGACCTCTTGACCGTCTGCTTGTATTTTTTCTATCTAATTTCTTACTCTTCTTATCTTCATAGTATTGTGAAAAAAGGAGGTGTTTTTATCCCCTGCCTTGAGCCACAAGCTTCTAGATTTGAGTATGGCCTCTTCTTCTTCTTTCCTGTTTTCCCTGTATATTTCCCAGAATATCTCCTTCTCTCTTAGATAATCCTGCTTGTCTTCTTCTTTGCTTTCTTTTTCAATTTGCATGTTGTCCATTTTCTGTTGCAACTCTTTTTTCCTTTTTCTTTTTCTTTTTTTTCGTTTGCTCTTGCCCATTCCTTTAGCTTGGCTCTTAAATTTTTTTATTTTGTTTCCCAAATATATTGGGGTGATCCTGATACTCTTAGTGCCCATGCTTCCTTGATTAGTTCGCTGATTTCTGTATTGCTGTCCCATATTGGGTTGTATCTAAATGGGGGTGGTCCTTGATTTTCCATTTTGCCCATCACAATTGGCACCAGTTTATGATCAACTGACGTGGTATGTAAAATTTTTGATTTAATAGAGTTGTGCACTATTGCTATGTTTTCTTGAATCAAAATTCTATCCAGCCTTTCTTTAATGTTGGTTTTGCCCACTCTTTTGTTGCTTTAGGTACATTTTCCATTGTTTGGGTGGATGTCTATTAAGTTGTGCTATTCCATTATCTCTTCCAGAGCATCTCTGAATGGGTCTGTGTGATATGTCCCTCCAAACTTTTATTCTATACTTCTTACCAAATTTAAGTCTCCTCCTAGGATTATTTTCCCAGTTTGTGTTTCTTTTAGTGCTTCCTTAATGGTGTCCCAACATTGCTTTTTTTCCTTGTAGTGGTTGGGAGCATTTATGTTTATGACAATGTACTTCTATTTTGTGCTTATTTGCATTAGATCTGTTTGTATCCATTGCTGATCTTTTTTTTGTTGTATCAATTCCCAGAGCCCTTTCTTCCATATTGTGCAGATTCCTCCTGACACTCCTGTTGTCTGTATTGATTCCCTTTCAGAATTTTGTTTTTTTTTTTTAATATTTTTAGTTTCATGGCTATTTGTTTTGGTCTCCTGAATCATAAGAATATCTAGATTTTCTTTTTCCAGAATGTCTCTTGTGGCATTTTCTTTAAAGGATGATCCCATTCCTCAGCAATTCCAGGAGACCACTATCATTATTTGCTTGTTGGGTGGTGCAAGGGACCTTTCCCTCTTTGTTGGCTTTTATCATTATTTCCTGAGCTCCTTCCCAAGAAGGATTCCATTGGTTGTTGCGTTCCTAATTCCATTTCCTTTGTTGTTGCTTCATCCCTCAGTTCTTTGTTTGACTTTCCTCCTACTTTTTTTTTGTATTCTACATTTTGAAGTGTTTCCTTTGACTGATTTCTTGTTAGAATTTTGTCTACTGAGGGAGGGGGAGGAGATTGGGTGTTTGAGATAAGAGGGAATGATGGGGGGTTGAGAGTATGGGGGGGATCTGCATCTGCATTTGTGTCTAGGGGATGGCGGGGCTGAGGGATCCAATGGCTCAAAAGGGTTTAGGCTAATGAGAGTATTATTGTCTACTTTTGGTGATAGAGAGAGGGGGTCTAAATATATGAGGGGATGTGAAGAAGGATGAGTGGGTTGTTTGTTGGTTGTCTTCTTTCTTTTAACCTGTTCCCATTTGTTTTCCGGATCTTCAATCTTTTCATTTTCATTTTCCTTTTTTTTGTACATCTATTAGAAAAATGACCATATTCGTTACATACCTCGAATTTTATGGGGATTTGTTCATAATCTAGTTGTTGTATATGATTCCATTGATCCACTTTGATTTTGATCGCTTATGGAAGCCCTTTCCCTAGATCCACTTCTACGTAGATTCAGGCGCATGCATGCGTATTTTCCTTTGGCTCGCACCTGTCTATGTATTTCCCAACTTCATTTCCTATAGATTTAACTGAATCATCTCCCCAGCAGTGAAGAGGAAGATGCGGCAACCTGACCTAGACTGGAACAACACTAGGTACATCCATTTTTTGATCGAAGTCTGGTGTCCATCTGTTTAGGTACAGTCCCCTTGTATCCATAAAGTATGGGCCATTCCTAAATATCAGATCACGATCCTCCTTGGTTTCAAAGTGGAAGGTATAGTACCTTCTTCCACAAAAACTTATTGAAATTTTCCCATTTATTGACGCAATCCACTTCCTTTCTACCCATTCTTGGACGATCTTGGGTGAGGGTCATAACCCAGTAAACTGCCCGACTAATCCATGCTCTGCTAGGGATAGAGCTGCTCTACGGGGGAGAGCAGGGGGGAGTGAGATTTCAGGGATGTGTTCCAATCTTTTAACAAACTTAGTTACTGACAGTCGATTCTTTGCCGGACCCATTACAGAAATGAGAGAGGCGAAAGCTTTTGCTGTTGCTTCATTTTCTTGCTGGTGATCAGAGAGAGGATCTTCGTCCTCTAGTGAATCCATCTTGCTCAATCCTCAGCAGCAGGAGGCCACTGAGGGGCAACTGCATGTTGTGTTCTCTGGCTAGGGCTGCGCAGATCCTTAGCGGCAATAGCAACGCGTTCTCATAATTTTTTCATACATAATCCTTATGAATTTTTTAACCTCTAAGTGTTGGAGATATTTCTAGAAAAGGTCAAAAGTTAGAGGAACGATCACTTTGTTTAAATGTTGGAAACAGGTTTGAAACTTAAAAAAATTTTGAATATTTTTTAGCAGGTTGGGCAGGTCGGAAGATGGGAGGTTGCCTAGAAGGTCCGACCTCTAGAAGGCTTTGTTTCCCAACGTTTAGTTGGTTGACCTAACTCACTGCGCCCGTAGGTCGGGATATCGGGAGCTAGGAAGGTTAGGAGGTCAGGGGTCGGACCACTCGATCCATTTTCATTACAATGTCAAAGATTGGAGGGTTGATCCCAACCTAGGTCAAGAGGTCGAGGGTTGGGCCCAAATCTTATCAATTAAGTGTGCTCAGAAAGAGGTCGACCTCAACCTACCTTGGGTTTCATGCCTACCACGTGGGTACATCAGGTGTCACGTGGGATTCCACGTGGGCACGTCAAGTGCAATGTGGGTTGCCACGTGGGTGTGTCAGATACCATGTAGGTACCATGTTGATGTGGCAAGGTGTAATTGGCCAGTCTTTAAAGGGCCATACATTTTGATATGTAAGTAAGATTGAGGTAAAATTTATATCATTGGAACCATCTCGACGAGACAAATGCAATGATGTTGTTTATTTTAAATTCTAGAAAAGTTGAAAAAGGTAAAAAAAATAGCTCTTGTTCCCATAACTATACTTTGGGAGCTAGGTCAGGAGAGTAACCACCTCCTTTTGACTTTGGTTGGGTTGGGGTTAAGAGGGGGTGTGTTTACAATATTCATGAACATGAAACCAACATTGGAACCTAAGTTATGATAATACTCTTCCAACAACTAAATATTATTGAATTTCATAAGAGAAGGCAACTTCTCCCATGGGTCCTCTAGAAAAAAGAAAATTAGTTGATTTTATGAGGTCCCACTTGATCTTATCCAATAATTTACCCACTAAGGGTTATCAATTATGGACACAAAGATTAGAAACCAATCCAATCACTTTGAGATCCCTTCCATACCTTTCCTCCCTTTCAACCAAGTGGGGAGAATTTTTGGGGGAGCCACATCCACTAACTTAGTAGAGTAAAAAAATGTGATGAAAAGGCCTTCAAGAGGGTCTTTACATCAATTTCACTCCACACTTCACGGGTCAACAATGTATAATTGAGATCTCCTCCCAACACCAACTTGAGGCTAGCCAAGGCCCCCAAATCCAATATTGAATTCTAGAAGGGTTGTTTATTTGCATAAGGCCTATACAAATTGATGACCTTGAATACCATATCACTATATTTAACATCTAGAAACACCAATATCCTATATTCAATTGATTTAGAGGACACAAGCTTGCAAGTAGGGCTCCACACTATGATAAGGTCACCAGAGAGACCATTGGTATCTAAGGATTTGAAGTTCTCGTGTTTCAACCATGGAGACAAAATATCCCCAACTTTTCTTCTAGAGCACATAGTTTCCTAAACTAAAATAATGTATGGGGAGTTTTCTTACACTAAATTTTTAGGGCTTGTAATTTAGGGTTGCCCCTGAACCCCTTAACATTAAAGGACATAAAAATCATTGGGAACCCTTAACCTAGGATTCCCTTGCTCTAAGATCTTACATAATCATGGATTGAAAATTGCTCCTTATCTCTTTCCTCACCTATTATTCCGCCAATGACAAGTGTGATTTATGCCCAACATAGTTTAAGACTAAGGCCTTTGTGGCCAACTTTCCTTCTACTAACCCATCAATCTTTTTATTGGCTCGAATCTAGGGGAGTATCCAAATTAAAATTGATTGGGCGACGAGCCCTAAACAGAGACCCCCATCCTATCAATGGAAAAGGGATAAATTGAAGCCTCAAACTTGTCGGAGTACAAGGAAGATTCATACTTTGAAGCCCCTAAGATGGAATAGCTAAAGAATGACCAACCTCTAACACGGGGTGGAAAATAACTATAAAAAGGATTTCTTGGCTCAACCTCACTGGAAGGGAAATATTTTCATCACAATTGAAACCACCAAAGTTCATATGAACTTGCTGAAGAGGGTGATCTTTCAATAGCACATGAGAGAAAAAAATTATTACGTGAAGAATCTATCGAATTATCGATCAAAGACATGCCCTCCAAATTTGCGTCATGAGCTTTATCTTCTCCATTTTGAGAAGGAGCAGGAGCTAAGAATTCCTTGTATAAATTTGGAATTTGGGAGAGCCTAGCTTGAAAACCCTTTTTATGTACCTCTACGTACTTCTAGGAGGTGTGAATCGTGATGAAATAGGGCATTCAGAATGAGTATGCCCCACACTGTGATAACCAAAACATCATGTAGAAAAATCCTTGTAGATTCAAACTACTAATTGTAACATGCTAAAACAATAGGCTTGAATCTACTCTACTCATCAATGGAAATAATTAAACAATTGCGGAGTCACGAAGCATCCAAGAGAAAGAATTCAATCAACACATTACACAATGATTTCTAGGGAAAGCCACAACTCAAAAACCTTGCTATCTGTATATTGCATTAGTCAGAAAATATGAGAAGATTACAATGCTTTGCTCAAGCCCGAGCAACCTCTGCACTATCTCTATATGTCTCACTGCTTCCTAGGCTGAATCTGGCCAACACTTATCCAATTTCCTAGCCTTCCAAGCTCCTTATTTCCTCACGTTGTTAAATAACGAATTAGTTCCTTATTTAATAGGAAATTTCCTCCATTGGATTGCACAGTTCCTTTAGGCTCTTCCTCTAACTGCATGCACCACCTGTACAATTCAAAAAAGTATACAACTGATAGTACATTGTCCCTGAACTCCAATCTCATCTAGGTCTTTCTATGATCTGACATGCATGATTTAATTATGAGTGAATATTCAGTTTACTGGTTGATCATTACAGACAACACCACACTCCACTTCAGGCAACACCACACTACTAGACCTCCCACTAGTTCCTCCATCAGCTAGAAGTTAAGCAGCTCAGGGGTCCCTTCTCTTTGTTCTTAACCCTTTGTTTTCCATCTTCTTTCTTGGTTGATGTGAGTTTTGTTCTAGGGCTTGGTTTCATTATTTTTTCGTTGTTGATGTGAGTTCTGTTCTAGGGCCTTGCTTCCTTTCTTGGGTTGACTTTTTTTGTTTTGTTTTATTATTGTATTTATTAGATTTCTAAAATTATATGAATAACTCAACCATGATAATCATATAATGGTTGAATATTATTCATCATTAATATTAATATTTAATATTGTATTGTATTATTATTATTACTTAGTATTATTAGCTTTTAGTAATATTAATTTTCATCATATATATTTTCCTTTATTAATAGATAAATGTTTATTATTGTAAACAATCATTATTAAAATTAAATAATTTTAATTGATAATATATGTTGTATCTTATTAGATTATATAATAAAATATTAGAAATTGTTAGGGTCATATAATAAATTAATAGAAATTGTTAAAGTCTATCATTTTTTGAATAATTAAAATTGACAATAAATTAAATCAATATCAATATCAAAATCAACTAATAAATAAATTGATTTTTGTCCCTTAACATTCCTTTTTATTAATTTTTCTTTTGACTGTTGGAAATTTACCGTTGCATCTCTCAGATATATATTAATGGTCTGTTGATCTTGCTCCTCATCTTGTTCCTAATGATGAACCTAGATTTAGGTTCAAAACGCGTCAACCCATTGTTTTCTATGTCATTTTTCTGAAAGATCTGAGCATTATATCATGAATCACAAAAGCATTCAATTTGTGACTTTAACTCAGTTAAACTAGATTAATTAATTACAACTCAAAATAAACTCAATTAGGGCTCCTATAATGTAGGAGACACTCTACATGACTCTAATTAGACCCTCAACTCGAATTAACTGAGCCAACTAAGTCAAATTAACTTAGTTAACTAATACAAGTTGTCATGAGATGTGGAATTACAATTTTATTCCCAATTTAATTCAAGGAAAAAATTAATTTAGGAATTTCTTGCTACATTTTGAACACCCCCTCTCAGCATGGAAGGGATTCACATCTATCCCGATCTAGCACCTTTGGAATGCACCGCATGCAACACTTCTCGCTGTTGTTGTTGCTACTGCAACATCTACAACTGAAAAGCATAAAATAAAAAATAAATCGAATCAAATGTGTTTGCAACTGTCTACTAGGAAAACTATGTTGCTGATAACTCTATTACGTAGTCTCCTGCTCTATTATCAACACTACTCTAAATTCCTCGGTATCTGAATGAAATTGATCCTCCTGCTTCTAAATATTGTGGGTCCCTGTAGAAAGGTAATGGTCCATGAGGAGAATGCCTCAATGGACCTTGCCCAAATTTTTGCAACTCTTGGGACTATTGCTTCACGTCGCCCCACCTCACACCAGGAGTTATAACTGCATGCAAAGCGAACTCTGATCTACTCATACTGCTACTGCTAGTGCTCTGTTGTTGCTTCTGCTTTGTTACTGCAACTATTGCAATAATGAGTCTAATCTCCCCATATCCTGAAGTATTAGCTTCCATAGGGATGCTCCCTCTGAAACTAGACTCCCTCTATGTAGGTTTTAACCCCGTATAGAAATTACTTGCATAAGAATTCTAAAACATGGAAAATAAACAATGCAAGAGCATAACACAGAAAACACATATATACAGAGATTTTCCCCTGGATCCCAAAACCAGGACTACCAACTTGACTTTTCGTTATGTTCCTTTCAATGTTACAATACATATTTATACATGCCGAAGCATCCAATACCATGGACCGAAAACCATCGTGTCCAAAAACATGTGCGAAAATCATGCACAAAACCATAGGTGGGTCCGCTCAACCTAACATAGGGTCCAAAACCAAAATTTCCATAAAGTGGGGTTACGG
>APFE030592902.1:0-12012 GCA_000404065.3 Pinus taeda | reverse complement strand
TCTCACCCAATTTTCTTGATTTGCACTTGACTGGTTCTTAGATTACATTAGAATCATCTTGTGTTTGAGAATTATCTTGCATAGATCACACTTGCGTAATTAGAATTCTCATTTGTGCATAGATTACATTTGCATACTTTTCAAGTGAATTGTGCATAGATTACCTTTAACCTTTGGGTGTTTGCCATTTTCTATTGATTTCACATTTCTAGCCCTAGGGCATCTAGTGGCTTTGTGTGTCGAGCCTTCCTTAGGTGTTTTGGTCTTCTATTGGTCCAGTCAACTCTTTATTTGCTCCCTTACACTTGTTTGGTAGTTGTGAATCGTTTCATTGCGTTATTTGAGTGCCTTGCCTCTTTTTCACTTGAATTCCGCTTTGTTTCGCGTTGAGCCTAGATTACACGGCTCATTTGTGTCTTTGGGACTTTTCTCGTTTTTGAGGGATTTCTTTGAGATTTAGGGAACTGAATGTGCTTGTATTGAACGGAATTTGTTTGTTGTCATTTCTCAAAGTTGTTTAGTGCATTTTGCCATCATCAAAAAGAAAAATCTCTTTTGCTTCGTATTAGTTAATGAGAAATTAGAAGCTTTTCGTTTTGATTAGTGATTAGTGATCTTAAAGAAAAGTTTGTTAATTTCCATTAGCTGCATTAGGGAAGTTCTTTGTTGTTTTGTGATCATTTTGTTTGCATGAAAGCTCTTCAACTCTATCGTAATTAGCATTCATTGAATGAAATGACATGTTTTGGCATATAGATTGCATTTAGGGAATTTTGAGAGATTACATACGATAGGACCTAAAAACCGAAACTTAATTGAAGATCAACCATAAAATGAATTGAATAAACTTAACAACGCATTGGAACTTAACGCTCACATTCTAGAGTTCTAGGCTAGAGACGTGCTCCGGCGTTGTTAAACCTAGTCACTTTTGTTCTCGCATTAAGGTTGGGTGATTCCTCCTTGTGTGATTCAACTGTGGTCTAGTACGGACTTGTGCTCCCAAGTACCGTCGCGTATATATGGGGAGACTCCACTAGGTTATCATCCTTGATCCATACGAAGCCGTGTCTGCCGCCTTACAGCCCGTAATGCACCGAACACAGCATTCGGGAAGATTGACTGCCGTACGGAAAGTCCTTGGCCTTCATATGATCGCTAAGGTGTATATGCAGTTTTACGGATTGTCTGGTAAACCCTTGGCCTAGTTTCTCCAGAGTAGTCACTTTTGATCCTTTTCGGACTCCTTAAAAGAAAAGCTCACTTGAGCAGTTTGTCACTTCGGGCTCACAAAACATTCGAAGACGACTAGAGTCACCTTTTTGTCCTTTTCTCGACTCTTAAAACACGAAAAGGTCAAGTTCAGTTCCTTTGTCTTAAAATTTATTCGGCCGCGTTCATATTTACCCAGTTAGGTCTTGTTCGCGTTAGCTTGAGTAGGTTTCTTTTTCGTTCTTGATGGCAACTTTCTCGGGGTTCACCAACCCAAGTTCCCCCCCTGACGGGAATCCTGTTCATTTCCCTCCTCTCAGGAATGTTGGTGCTACTTACATGGCAACGTTGTCCCTCCCAGGGTTAACTGTTGGGTTGCCTGTTTGGTTGTTCTCAACCTCTCTGGTCCCTGCCGTCTCACCTACTGATCAATTAGTCCCTCCACCTAAACAACCTCATGTTGATTCTAAGGTGGACCTCTCCCCTTCTTCGCCCACTTCTACGTCCTCATCTTCTACTTCGCCTGGTGAAAGTCTCGATTCGAGTAACCAGGTGGCTAAGAAGAAGAAGAAGAAGGCTCTCAAAGGAGGGGCTAAAAGCACAGTTACCCCCTGAGTACACCTGCAGTCGGGCCACCTTCTGCTCCTCTGCAGAAGGTCAAGTTTCCTTGTAGATTGTGCAAGGATGACCACCTTCTTCGCGATTGTCCTGGCATTCCCAGGGTCTTAGAAGTATGGTCTCGCGATCCGGCTTGCCCCTCATCACCCTCTGAAGCTCATGGCGATGCTACCCTATCAATGGGCAATGGTAAGAAGAAAGGGAAGATTCGATTCCCTTGTAGGCTATGTGAAGGCAACCATCTCCTTCACCTTTGTTCGCTCATGGATAAAGCTTTCGTTGTTTTGGAAAGCCTTACAGCTTCTTCACCTCAACTCCCTATTGGTTATCAGAGGCTCTCTTTAGATCCTCCCCCTTGTCGACAAAGAGATGGACTTAGATCCTTCTCTTTTCCATCCTCCTCTTCCTGAACCTGGCTGTGCTAAGCCTGTTCCAGACCAACTATTAGTCGCAAAGAGTGTCGGCTCGAATTCACCACCCGATCACTCTGTTTTGGAAGCGCACAATTCCCATGTTCTTTTCGTCTCCTCAGATTCCCCTGAGTCCGGAAATGACTCTCCTATCCCAGCTGCTCCTGAAAGTCCCTCTTCGGTTCCTATGGAGCATGGGGGCGATCATACGATTCCCCCACCAAGTAGTTTGGCCATCTCCTTTGATTGGAGTCACCTGACCGCTTTCCACCTTCCATCCCATGTGCCTTTCCAGATTACGGTACTTTCCTGTGATAAGGCAGTGCCTGGCACTGTTCTGGATGAAGGTGCGTCAGTCAGTCTTATGACGTACACTACTTGGCAAGCTTTAGGTTCCCCGCAGCTCGGGCAAGTCACGCAGAATCTGTTGGCTTTCGACGGAGGAGCATGTCCATCTCTAGGAGTCCTCCCAAAGCTCCCTATTACTTTGGGAGGTAAACCGTCTATATCGACGTGTTGGTTAACCAAGGTGTTTTAGATTTCAGTCTTCTCCTTGGTCGCAACTATGTTTATGCTATGGGAGCCCTTGTCTCTTCGCTTTTCCGTGTGGTTTGCTTTCCACACGATGGAAGAATGGTGACTATCGATCAATTGTCATTCGTTAGTCCCCCGATGCCTCCTGCGCAGTTGTCGTCCCCTCCTAGTTTTTATCCACCAGCTGTATCTGCCCCCCCGCAAATCAACTACGTGGCCACCTACCCCATACCTGTATCCAGCGATGCCGCCGTCGTGCATAGTGTCCTGGGGGCATTGGGTCCTGACTTTCGAGATGTTAACCTCCCACCGGGAGAGCCACTCTTGGAAGCCCCAACTTCCTGTTCATTATGATGAAGTTCGGGTGGACCATAGTTCGCTTTCCTACGTCAAGCTCCTTAAAAAATGAAACTAGGTTTGGACGGAGCATAGTTCGCTTTCCTATGTCAAGCTCCTTAAAAAATGAAACTAGGTCGAGCTGAGCATAGTTCCTGATCTTGTGTCAAGCTCGTTAAAAAATGAAACAAGGGTTATGAGGATAGTTCTTTTACTGTGTCAACCTCATTAAAAAATGAAACAACTCCCTTTTCCAATCGAGTCTTTGATTAAGATCTCGTAAAATACAAGTCAAGTCTTTCTAAGATCTCGAAAGTGAACCTTCATTCCATCCACTTTGTTGAATGCAATGAAGCTTGGGGGGCATGTACCTCGTTTTGCGTCATCATGCTGGGGGCATGCGAACTTATAACAAGCACAGTTTTTCATTTCAAGCTTGTGTAAACATGAAACCGAATCCAAGCAGAGTTCTCCATGGTTCAAGCTTGTGTAAAAATGAACCCATAGACAAGTCACCTTTAAGCTCTTTTCTGACTCGTAAAACATGAAAAGATTGCCGAGTATTTTTTCCCTTTTTGACTCGCTAAAGAAAATAAAAATGGAGGTCTTCTTTCAGCTCTTTTCTGACTATTTAAAGATGAAAAGATTGCCGAGTTATTCCTCTCGACTCGCTAAACGTAAATGAGAGGCAGTCGTCTTTAAACTCTTTTCTGACCGTATAAAGAATGAAAAGATCGTCGGGCCTTTGTCGCTTAAGGTTCGTTAATGGGAACGAAACGATGTGATATCGGTCGCTTTTTTACTTTTTTCAGGTCGATGTCACTACTCATGAAAAGTACTCCTCGGTCGCAATGGCCGGGCGATTCTTTCAAGCATGGTTTTATACTTTTTCGGGCTCGAGAGACACAACTTTACGAAAAAGGACACCCCTGGAGTTTCCTTTTCGCGGTCTTTTCAAACTCTCTAAACATGAAAAGACGCCGAGTTTTTCCTTTGTCAGACTCGTTAAAACTGTAATGACATTGGGTTTTGTCGTAATGACAATATTCAAGCATATGCTATCCCCATCAAGCTTGCCATCCAAAAATAACTGAGGTACTCACCAGAAATGGTGGGGGAATAAAGGAATCGTAATCGTCGTCGTCAGCAGTATGTCGCTCTTGAACATGGCACTTTCTACATTCATGTCTGGGTGGGGAAATCTCATCTCATTTCACATTTGCCTCCATGGGTTTGGGTTATCCTATTTGACCATTCATCTGCTCATCGTCTTGTCATCATGACCACTGATCATTTGACATCAAATACTGCCAAATTCGATGTTGTGCCGCCGATATGTTCAAGAGAAGTTGACCTCTGCAGAATACTCAACCTCCCTCCGATATCTCACACAAAACATGTTATCCCTCTCTGTCTCGTGTCGATGATGTGGGAAACAGTATGGCCCACCTTCGATCAAGATCACTTCCTGTCGACTTCAGCTCATTATCCAGGAGGATGACCTAGAGACTCCCTTCAGGTACCTTGGAGCCTGCATGCCTCAATGGCAGGTTCTTCGTGTTCGATGAGAGTTTTTCATCATTGGCCTCCGATCGGATGATTCTACGGGTGTTCGACACCGGCTCATTGATTCGCACACCGTGGATTGTACCTATAGTACCTTGAGGACCATCGTCATTATTGGTGGTACCTCTCACGTCTGTTAACAGTTTTCATCATTTAATGGTAATCAGACGATGTTCATGCATGTTCGACTTCGCCTCCTATATTCACATGCTTGAACTTGTACTGTGTTCAGGTCGAGTAGGAGCGCAAGACCCCGGATTGTGCACATTGGAATTCGGGCTGCATTTTGTGGATTATTATAATCACTACATGACTCATTTATTGGATGGCTGCGACCATACCCGAGTCCATTTATAGATCCTCATCGGATGGCTGCGTCCATACCTGGGATCCAGTTATATATACTCTGTTATGGATGGCTGCGCCCATACCACATATATCATGTACTTGAGATATCAGTTGTACTTCTTTTCGCAGGTTCTCCGGCGGCAGTGTTTTCAGTCACGCATGTTCTTGTAAAGCGCTTCACCCCTCTCTCTCTCGGGCCTCGTGCTTTAAGGGCATCTGTTACACAATAATTTGTCACCGTTTGTCACCGTCCCGGTTACCCCTCTCCTGCATCTTGGAGGACTCATTCCGGGACTTGCGAGAAGTGACAAGACTTGAAACCACTTGCATCATTCACCTCTGAACATGAGCTTCATATGCCCTGAAGACATCTCCTGCTCTTTGCCCTTAAAAACATCCCTTTTTACATTAGCGTTGGCCCACTGTGTTATGACCGCGCCAATGGGGAAAATCCTATTAAAGGGGCGCGCCATTAGCGCTCTGTCCCAAAGTCGCAATCGCGCCAACCTTTTTGGGCAAAGTTTTGAACTAATCAACCTCCGAAAGTTCTATCCAACTCATTCACCAACTGAATCCAAGTTAAGTGAGGATGGTTTGGCTTTGAATCTCCTTGAATGGGAAGTAGTTTGCCACCATTCCATAGAAGTTTCCAAATGATGAAGCCAAATCCATTATTGTTGTGATTGACCTTATCTCTTCCTTTTCCTCTATAAAAGCTTATCTCCATGGCTTGAGCAAGCTAGTTCTGATTCTAGTGGCAATACTTGTGCTGAAAGGAATATATCAAGAGATTAGAGTTGTAAGAGCCTTCTTTGTGTCCATAAGTCTTAACCTAAGTAAGGATATCTTGTCACCAAAGAGAGAGAGAGAGCTTTTACCTCATCCCTTCAAGCTTTGCAAGACTTGTGTAGCTGAGCACCCAGCCAAAGGAGGACTTGACGTCAGGACGCTGGTTGTATTCTCCTTTGTTGATTATTAATAATAGATGACTATCATTATGGTTCCATTCTCATTGTACTTGTAATGGTTGATGTTGAATTATATCCTTCCTGACTGACGTATAATTGCATATATTAGATTTCACGCTTGTGTTTGTGTTGTTCTCTTTGTGTGCAGGTGTCCGTTCACGGAGATAGTGGAGGATTGTGACCGGCCAAGACAAAGGAGCGTGGGCTACGTCTCTTCTACGAACAAAAGCGTTGGAACTCAAGTAGGTCTTCATCACCTACCTTTTATTTTCAATTAGGAACTTGCATGATAGCATTGTTTGATTGTTGCTAGACCCGTTCTGGGCTAGTAGGGATCGCCTCTATCCGTAGAGGGGATTTACCTCTCCAACAAGCACTGGTCTGGTCACATTCAAGTAATTACGCTAGAAGTGCCTAGGAGCTTCTCTCTTCATGAAGTTTTCCGCAAGGGTGAATTGGAAGGGCTTCATAGGGATGAAGATGAAAGTCCTTCAATAAGCTCTAACAAGATTTCCAAGCTCACTGAAGAATTAGACTTGAATGCTAATGATGGCACATGTATAACATCCAATTGTAGAGAGTTTGATTTGAATGGTTTTGGATGGAGCATATGAAAATTAATGTTAGCAAGTCATTTTAGAAATTTGTAGCTTCCATCTTTGACAAAAACTTTCATCACTCATTGAATCCTAGGTTCATGAATCAGAATCAGGGGTGTGATTTATGGTTCTTAATATATTATCTAGAAGTTGAATTGCTAAATTATTTAGATAGGCCATATTACTTCTTATTGTAAGCTTTTGATTGGAAAAGGTATTTACTTTGCAGACCTAGTGAGAACGAGTGTGTAGTGTTGTTGCACACATAAGAAGAATCCCATGGTATTGATGATACTCAATATAGTGGAATTGGGAGAAGTTCATGAGCTGAAAAGTGCAAGGTATGTGGACAAGCCTCCCAAAGGGAAGAATTAGGTTAAGAGCGTGGATAAGAATGTAACTTGTGGACACCCTGTACCTTTAGGTGTTAAAAACAATGATTTGAGATATAATGAGTCTAATATTTCTTTGCTCCATGATCTGGGTTTCAAATTCTAATTGGCCTCAAGGATGGGGCTAGAGAACACCTCATCTATCAGTGTAACAGGGGACAGAACAACTCATGCTTACTTGTTACAGTTAGTGTGGTTTAAAGACATATAAAGTTTAGTTGCAAACCATGATATGTGCCATTACAATTATTGTGATAACGTTCACATATATCATAGTAAAATTATTATAGTGCTACTCTGCCTATGTCAATAATCAACATGATTAAAGAATGGTGTATTTTATATGTATGTGTATTTATTAGCACAACTCTCTTTTGTTGAGTCTTATCCTGTGTGCCACAAGATACAAGTGTAGTGTTGTAAGTCTTCTTCGATTTCCATGTTTGGATTTAAAATTAGTGATAAGATTCTTGTCCGTTTATTTATTTTTTTGTCATGAATTTGATGGTAACTATTCATTGCATATGAAGCATGGCCATGAACGATATTTGGATTATAGCAAGGTCCACCCTGACGAATTGAAGCACAATCTACATCACCCAGCCCACAAGAAAAATCCAAAGCCTCTTGAAGAACAGATGGATCAGAACTTAGTGTGGCAATGCAATAAACAACACTGCCAAGGCCTCCCCTTGAACCTTTTGGTGGTCCCAAGAATAAAGAAATCAGGCTAGGAAGTGAGATTAACTCTTGAGAATTTAATTGCATTCCCCTACATGTATAGTTCCTCTCCCTTAAGGATATAAGAACCATTGAGAGGAACTTTGGGCTGCTAAACCTGGATGGATATGATGTAGATTTGAGTTGTTGTTGGTGTACATCTCTGTTAGGTCCCTATACTACTAGTGTAACCCCTTATTGTTATTAGTACAACCCACTTATTATATTGTTGTGCCCATGTAGTCCCCTAATTATTATTATTGTGCCCCATAAAAGCCCACTATTGTTATTATTTTGCCCTTACATTATTATTGTTATGCCGGCTCTGATTATATTATGACCCCTTAGACTCCTATATATAGCAAGCAGGTCTTGTCATTTGTATCATCCAAGAATTGTTCATTTGTGTAATGTAAAGGAGGTTGCCCCCTCGAAGAGGCTGATTTATAAGGCGTTCATCTATCTTTTCTATCTTTTTGTGAGTTGGTTTCCTAACATTTGGTATGAGAGCTTTGGATTCTAGGGTTTCGCTGCTCCAAACAGGTCATCATAGAATTTTCACTATAATTGTTTTTCTGCAATGTTTCAGAAGCTAAAAAAAAAAAACCATTTGAGATGAAATCTCGCTGAACCTCAGGTCCAAATTTTAGATCTTGTCTCGCTATAGTTTCAGAGATATGATCAGAGGAAGTTAGGGTTTTTGCAAGCTCCAGAATTTCATCTAAAACTAGTCATCGTGGAAGTCTCGCTATAACTTGTTTGCTACAAAGTTTCAGAAGCTAAAACAAAAACCCATTTGAGAAGAAATTGGTCTGAACCTTGGGTCTGAATTTCAAATCTTGTTTCACTATATTTTTGGATATATGATCTGAGGAAGTTATGGTTTTTGCAGACTCCCAAATTACATATTAAACAGGTGACCTTGGGTAAATCGTCATAACTTTCTCTCTGAGCGTAAGATTGAAATTTCGTAAGAAGTTACATAAAGAGGATGGACTGTAGTTTTATGTGTATATTTTTGAGATTCGAAGGTCAAAATAGTGACACGTGGCACTTCATACAAGTTCGCTCTTCTAAAAAGGTATATAATCATGTCATCTTGGCATATTGTGCAAAGCTATTTCTTGGAGAATCCAATTTCGATCAGACCAATGGCATTTGAAAGACGATGCAGAGGGCTTCTGCAAGATGCGATTTCAGAATTGGAAGATCCAAAATTACAAAGTTATAATTGTTTCAAGATCGAGCTCCTAAAATCAAGAAAAGGCAATATGAGGAAGTTTGATGGCAAGGATCCGGTAAATTGGATACTACAGATGGAGCAATATTTTGATCTACATGAGGTGCAACTGTTACAAAAGATACGTATTGCATCTTTGTATTTAGAACTGGATCAATTTTTATGGTATAAAGGGCTTTGTTCTCATAAACCACTTATTACGTGGTCAATTTTCACGGAGGAAATGATAGCACATTATGAGGATACAAAGAGAAACACCTTCTTTGTCTAATTGATAAATCTCAAACAAAAGTGTTCAATGGTAGAGCACATTGAGGACTTTCAAAAATTTAATATAAGGGAAAATGATATTCCAAAGAAGCATAAGATTGATGTCTCCATAGGGACTTTAAAGGATAACATTCAACATGATGTTCATCTTTGGGAACCTGATTCATTGAAGAAGGGATTTAGGTTGGTAAGAAGAGTGGAAAGCAAAATTATGGCAACAAGGAATTCTACCCCTCACAACTATAAAGATGGAAGTGTTGTTTCTCCTAGCCTTCCACAACCTACAAGGGTGACACCACAACAATTAGAAGAAAAAGGAGCAAAAGTACTTTGTTACAATTGTGATAACAAATACGTTAAAGGTCATAAGTGTGCTGAGAAGAAATTATTTTACATTGATTGTGAAGAGGAGGGAGAAAAGGATCAAGAAACATCAAAAGAAGATGATATACACCAGGAACCAACCCCAAAGAAAGAATAAATGAATCCGACCATATCTTGTAAAGCATTGGCAAGAATTACCACTCATCAAACTCTCAAGATAGAAGGACATATCAAGAAGAAAAAGGTTCAAGAAGTGAAAGATCATGTCAAGAAAGAAGAAATGAATCCGACCACATCTTGTAATGCATTGGAAGAAATTACCACTCCTCAAACTCTCAAGATAGAAGGACATATCAAGAAGAAAAAGATTGAAGAAGTGAAAGATCACATCGAGCATCAATAACAAGTTCTCCAACTTTTAAAGGATAACGCCACTTTGGTGTAGAATCAAATGAAAAAACAGGAAAATCAACATCACAGTGAAAGAAGTTTTAATGTAGGGGATTGGGTATTTTTACGGCTACATCTCAAGCAAGCTATTTATGAGAAGGAAATGTTGGTAATACTACATGCACTTAAGAAATGGCAACCTTGCCTAATGGGAAGACACTTCAAGGTAAAAATGGATCATGATAGTCTTAAATACTTTTTAGAACAAAGATTATCTTTAGAAGAACAGAAAAAATGGGTCACAAATATGTTGGGTTATGACTTTGAAATCATCTACAAAAAAGGGAAGAAAAATGGTGTTGCATATGCACTCTCAATAAAGGATGAGGATGTGGAAGCATTGTTTTCTGCTATTTCTATTATCTAACCAAATTGGATAAACGAAGCAAGGGATGAATGGAAGAAGGACGAAGAAGTGTGGCCACTCATTCAAAAGTTGCAGAAGATCCTAGTTCAAACAATATTGCCAAAACTTAACGAGGAAGGAAAAATCATATTGGAACCTAGAGCAGTCACAAAAACAAAAACCCGACAACTACGAAATCGATCAATTTCAGAGTATCTCATCAAGTGAAATAACTTACCCGCTAAAGATTCCACATGGGAGGACAAGAATTTTATACAGAAGCATGAAGAACTACTCAAGCATTGAGAACAACACTTTTTGAATGAGAGGGGCATGTTAGGTCCCTATACTACTAG
The DNA here is from genome assembly GCA_000404065.3 of Pinus taeda. NCBI lineage: Eukaryota > Viridiplantae > Streptophyta > Pinopsida > Pinales > Pinaceae > Pinus > Pinus taeda. The sequence continues at coordinate 1,323 of APFE030592902.1, read as the reverse complement.
TGTAACCCCTTATCGTTGTTAGTACAACCCCCTTATTATATCGTTGTGCCCATGTAGTCCCCATATTGTTATTATTGTGCCCCATAGAAGCCCACTATTGTTATTATTGTGCCCTTACATTATTATTGTTTGTCGGTTCTGATTAAATATTATGACCCCTTAAGACTCCTATATATAGAAAGGAGGTATTGTCATTTGTATCATCCAAGAATTGTTCATTTGTGTAATGTAAAGGAGGTTGCCCCCTCGAAGAGGCTGATTTATAAGGCGTTCATCTATCTTTCCTATCTTTTTGTGAGCTGGTTTCCTAACAATCTCCTACTCCACCATATTCGCCTCCTGCAAGCCCACCACCTAGCCAGATTTCTTTATTCTCAGAACCACGAAAAGGTTCAAGGGGAGGCCTTAACAATGTTGTTTATTGCATTGTCAAAACAAGTTCTGAGTCTTTGGATTTTTCTTTTGGGTTGGGTGGTGCAGATTGTGCTTCAATTCGTCAGGGTGGACCTTGCTATAATCAAAATATTGTTCAAGCCCATGCTTCATATGCAATGAATAGTTACTATCATATTTATGGTAGAAACTATTGGAATTGTGATTTCAAAGGCCCTGGTCTGGTCACATTTATTGGTCCAAGTAAGGATTCTTCCACTTATTTCCTCTTCTAGGGAATGTTTTCCTTTACTTTTCCTTTTTTTTTACTACTTGAAACATATGATACATTATTTGTTTATGCGTTTCATATTTAATCTCATTCAATACATCAAATTTCCATAGATTGGGCATTGGACATGGAATTATTCTTATATATTCCAATTTATGCACTATAATCATCTGATAATGTATAGCTCATAGAGTAGAGTTGAATAAGGTTGGTATTCATCAGGTTTTGTTTGTTTTTTTTTTCCTCTGCTTTGTTGCAATTATCTTTATCCACGTTCTTGGATTTTCATGCCTTTGTTTTCTCAATTAACTCTTGAGAATTAAATTGCAAATTGTGAGTGCTTTTATTTCCATGGTAAAGGGAGCATTGACCTTCTCAATTACTTCTCAAGAACTTATGTTCTAAAAAATTGAAGTCTTAAAAGCTTAGTGGGAACTCTTCTTTCGACCTTCTCAATTACTTCTCAAGAACTTATGTTCTCAAAAATTGAAGTCTTAAAACCTTAATGGGAATTCTTCTTTCCATTGGAGAGGAAATATACAAAGGTACCATGTCAAGCAGCAAAGAGCATGAAATTGATTACTTTCTTCGGAATTATTATTTTCACATTAATAATTTTACAAGAGATACTTACTCTCAAATCTGACCCTATTAGAACT
>APFE030592897.1:0-12815 GCA_000404065.3 Pinus taeda | reverse complement strand
TTGAAGCATTAGTTTGAAAATAGTAAAACATTACAACTCTAGGGGTCCCTCCTACGAGAAGTAGGTAACAACACGACTCCTTCAGAAGATTATATACGCATGGATAAATTAGTCAGCAAAAGGATGAAATGAAATAAAGTTTTTGATTGCAAAAATAGAGTTTAAAAACAATATCCAAGTCCGTGACTCTCATGCTGAGAGGAATATTTATAATCTCTTATGAATAACTATTTCAGAGTATTACGACCTTACCCTACTCGAAAATGACTAAAATTAACATGAAGAGATAACCTAACGTGATTTCCTCATTATTTTCTATCAGTGTAGAAACTCATTAGGTTTAATATTTGCATTCAGTAATTCCTCGCTCGCCTTGTTTTCCTTCCTCGGTGCTTGAATTTCGCTTTGAATGAGCTACCATGATGCTTTCCTTATTGATCTAGGCTATGAATATAGGTACAAATCATTGTTCCAACTATTTGTAACCTGGCCATATGTCTATTTCCTCGACTGAAGTTTCAGAATGCATCAAACCTTCGATTTTGCTGCAGAATCAGTAACTACTTGTAGAATTGGTGCAATTCAATAGCTCATGAAAATAATAAGTTAAATAATAAATAAAAATAACACCTATCGGAAATAGAATATGATTAGATAACTATTATGCCATAGAACTTGCAAACTAATGCCCAATTTATAGTTATGAGGGTCAAAATGAAGGAGGATGGAATGTAGGGAAGTGGTTAAATCGAGGCATTTTTGGGGTTCAACACCACTTTTGGAAGAAAGTCTCGATACATGGAGAAAATGTTGAAGGTATTTAAGATTAATCAAAATTGTATCAACAAGGTGGATGCTTTTCTGAAACAATGGTGAAGTAATATCCTTTCTTAGAGAATCCTAATAAAAATGGTGCTATAACACGATTATGTACTACTTTAAGTGCTAGCTAGTACCTGCAAGAAGACAAATCAAAATATTTCAAATTAGCATATTTGTGTTAAACCATGATTTTGGGATAATTGGAGGATGAGAGAACGCTTAGTGCAATATCCTTCTTGAAGTCAGAGTTCAAGAACGAGCTTGATAAACATGTGGATACATGTTTAATATTATATGTAACAGAGTATGACATTAACCATTTTCAATATGAAAGAGCACTAGATCCTTGGTGATTATATTGTGATAGAAGGGGAGAAAACTATATAAAAAAATTCTCTAATGAAATTGATACAAAACAAAATGCTTTGAAGGCTCATAATGAGAGTTCATTTGGAGAAGATCATGTTCACAATGTAGAAAATGAGGACGAAGATGAGAATTGGGAAATTAAAATACCCTAGGATGTAATCCAATTTGATATATGTGAGGGGACTCTCATTTTGGTATACATGTTCCATTGATCATGACATATTATTCTATGTCAAATTCAGGTAGGTAGAGGTTCTATATTTTTATTTTTCATTGTATGATTGCAACTACATTTATTTGATGCGTGTTATTTAATCATTACATTGTTTGTTTCTTATCTGTGGTGGGAAACTATGTTGGATGTGGAGCATTATTATCTTCTTTATTCAGAGGTATCACTGCATTGTAGCCCAGTTCGTAATGTGGCAGTAATGTCGCCCGCAATATTTGCGCTGTAAGGGGGGTCTAGTGGGCAACTAAAAATAGATGTAAAATTCCCTTGTCAAATGTTGTAATTTCGTAGTCAATCTGGGTCATTCATTACGTGGAGATCTGACAGTAGAAGTTATATTTAATTTAGCTTTTTTCCCCCTAGAAGGCAACCCCTCGCTATATATGAGGGAATTGTATTACGTCTATGTACATCGGTATTCTGAGTGAGAAACAGAGAGGAGATTCTATGAGAGCGAAGAGGGAATTACAACGGATCTGTTGTAGGTTGTATCTCTTCATTTTGTTGGATAATATAGAAGGACTGGATATTTTTCAGTGGACGTAGCCCAAACAGCGTGAACCACGTATATATATGTCTCTCTTATTTTTATGCATTTTCTATGTTTATATTTCTGCAATATATTTTATTTGTTCCATTGCTCTGTAATATATAATTTTCTAACAACTAGTATTAGAGACGAAGGTATATTTGGCTGATAAACTCACAGAAGAGAAGGGTTCCTATTTCGAGTGGGAGCTATAGTAGAAGATGGTAGGTTTAGGGTCAAAAAATTTAATGGCCAAAACTACCAGCTATGGAAGATACAGATGGAAGATAATTTGTACTAGAAATATTTGTACCAACCATTGAGCAGTAAGGCAAAGAATCCGACGAGTATGACAAACACAGAATGGGATATTCTTGATAGAAAGGCACTAGGAATAATACGGTTGTGCCTAACAGCGTCAGAAGCATTTAATATTTCAAAGGAAATGACAACAAACGGTTTAATGAAGGCATTGGCCAAACTATATGAAAAACCCTAGGCCTCAAACAAGGTATTTCTTATGAAGCATTTATTTAATAGGAAGATGTGAGAAGGTGGATGTGTTGCTGATCATTTAAATGAATTTAATACAGTTACCAGTCAGTTAAGTTCTATAGGGGTAACTTTTGATGATGAAGTTAGGGCCCTCTTATTTTTATTCTCATTGCCAGAAAGTTGGAATGGTTTAATTATGGCCATCAGTAACTCTGTCTTCAGATCTAGTACTTTAAAGTTTGATGATGTTGTCAGTGCAATCCTTAGTGAGGAAATGTGAAAGAAAAGCTCAGTGAGACATCAGGTAATGCTTTGAGTGCAAAGACTAGGGGAATAAAAATGGAAAGAGGAAAGAGCGTAGGATATCGTAGTAAGTTAAGGAAAGGTAGATCCAAGTCCAAATCGAGGATAGTGTGCTGGAAATGCGGGAATAAAGGACACGTGAAGAAAGACTACAAGTCTCTAAAGGGAAAAGAAGGAGATGTGCAGCAAGAAAATAATCATGAAGCTAATGTGCTAGGTGATGTGTTGCAAGATGCTTTGATTCTTTTATTAGAAAATATTATTGACACCTGGGTGGTAGATTCAGGGGCCTTATTCCATGCCGCAACTAATAGGAAACTTTTTAATGATTATGTTCAAGGAGATTTTGGACAGGTTCAATTGGGTGATGACAAACCCTGTAAAATAATTAGAATGGGTACAATTTTCATAAAATGACAGAGTGGAAATCAATGGCTATTGAAGGAGGTGAGGCATGTTCAAGATCTGAAGGAAAATCTAATTTCAATAGCACAGTTGCGAGGTGAAGGCTGTGTGACTACTTTTACAGATAAAACCTGGAAGGTCACTAAAGGATCCCTAGTAATAGGAAAAGGAGAAAAGGTTGGTACATTGTATTTATGCAGTGGTGTTTCAAATTTTTTTAATGCTTGAACCTCTACAGGAGAAGATACGACATTGTGGCATCATAGGCTTGGGCTCATAAGTCAGAAGGGGATGCAAATTCTTCACTGAAGAAATTTGTTGCCAGGTTTCAAGCATGTTGATTTAAAATTTTGTGAGAATTGTGTTTATGAAAAACAAAAGAGAGTCATATTCCTTAGAGTTGGGAAGGAAAAGAAGAGTGACAAATTAGAGCTTGTGCATACACATGTATGGGAACCTGCTTAGGTATTGTCTCTTGGTGGCTCTCTTTGATATGTTACTTTTATTGATGATGCAACCAGAAAAACCTGGATTTATTGTATTTGAAATAAATCTTATGTATTTGATACTTTCAAGAAATGGAAATCTTTGGTTGAAAATGAGACAAGAAAAAGGTTGAGTTTCTCAGATTAGACAATGGTGGTGAATATTGCAACAAGGAGTTTGATAGGTACTATTCAAATAATGGAATTTGTAGAGAGAAGACAATTCCAGGAACACCACAATAAAATGGTGTGTCAGAAAGGATGAACAGGACAATTATGGAGCATGCAAGGTGCATGAGATTGCATGCAGGATTGCCTTTACAATTTTGGGCAGATGTTGTAGATACTGTTGTGTATCTAATAAACATAGGGCCTTCAAGTTCCTTGGATGGCAGTATCTCAGAGGAGGCATGGATAGGTAAAATGGTAAACTACTCATTGTTAAAGACTTTTGGTTGTGAAGCCTTTGTCCGCATTAATAAACAAAATAGAACAAAGCTTGAGAAAAAATAAAAAAAAAATGTATCTTTACTGGATATGGTGTTAATGATTTTGGTTATCGCTTTTATGATTATGAAAAACAAAAAATCATTAGAAGAAAAGCTGTCATATTCACTAAAAAGGTTTTGTATAAGGATCAACTACAGGAAAAGAAACAGGAAAAAGAAAACAGAGAATACACAGTGCTTGATGAGATTAGAGAAAAAGTGAAGGTGCTTGAAAAACATAATGATTAACAACCAAAATAAAAATAACAACCACAACAACAACAAGCACCTCAAATTCCTAAAAGTGGTGTTAGAAGATCTACCAGGATAAGTAGACCGCCTACACGATACTCTCCTTCATTATATTATGTATTATTGATTTATTCTGGTGAATCAAAATGTTATGAAGAAGTAGTGGAGGTAGAAACCAGGAAGAAGTGGGAGCAAGCCATGAAATAAGAGATGGACGCCTTAGCACATAACCAAACGTGGGACTTAGTGAGGTTGCCTACAGGTAAAATAACATTGTAGAATAAATGTTTTTATAGGATGAAGGGAGATGATGGAGGTAGAAAAAGTTATAAAGATAGACTCGTGGTAAAGAAGTTTTCACAGAAAAAGGGTATAGACTTTGACCATATATTTTTTCTTGTTGTTAAAATGACTTCAATCAGAATTATTTTAATTAATTCTAGTAGGAGTTGAAGATTTGTATCTTGCACAGTTACATGTAAAGACAACCTTTCTCCATGGGGATTTGGAGGAAGAGATATATATGAAGCAACTAAAAGGATATGAGGTAAAAGGGAAGGAGAAACTAGTGTGCATGTTGAAGAAGAGCTTTTATGGCTTAAAACAAGCTCCAATGTAGTGGTATCTAAAATTTGACAGGTTTATGTCTCACCAAGGTTATAGTAGATGTCACTCTGATCATTGTGTTTATCTCAAAAGGAAAAAAGATGGCAACTATATTATATTTTTATTGTATGTAGATGACATGCTTGTTGCAGGTTGTAACATGCAGGAAATAAATGTGCTCAAAAGAAAATTAGAAAACTCATTTGCAATGAAGGATTTGGGTGCTGCAAAACAAATCCTTAGTATGAGAATAACTAGAGACAAGAAGAATCGAAAATTAACACTATCTCAGAGTGAGTACATAGAAAAGGTGTTGAAAAGATTTAATATGTAGAATGAAAAACCAGTTAGTATACCTTTGGCTAGCCATTTCAAACTAAGTAAGGAGGTGTGTCTCAAGATTCAGGAAGAAGTGGTTGATATGTCTAAAGTTCCATATGCATCAGCAGTTGGAAGCTTAATGTATGTAATGGTCTACATAAGGCCTGATATTGCACATGGAGTGGGAGTTGTAAGCAGGTACATGAACAATCCAGGAAAAGAACATTGGATAGTGGTGAAGTGGATTCGCAGCTATTTTATAGGTACCACAAATCAAGCAATATTATTTGGCGGTTAAAACATTACTATAGAGGGATATGCGGATGGAGATATGGCAGGTGATAGAGATAACAGAAGGAGCACAACAAGGTATGTGTTTACTATAGATGGAACAACTGTCAGTTAGGCTTCAAAACTACAAAGTGTTGTTGCACTCTCAACAATGGAAGCAGAGTATGTTGCTACTATACAGGCTAGTAAAGAAATGATTTGGTTACAAAGGTTTCTAGATGACGTGGGTAAGAAGAAGGAGTTGGGCAGGTTATACAGTATTAGCCAGAGTGCCATAAATATTGAAAATAACTCTACATTTCATTCCAAGACTAAACATATACAGCTCAAGTACCATTTCATATGGTCAGTGTTGGAAGATGGACAGTTGAAGCTGGAAAAACTACACACTAGCTAGAATCCTGCAGATATGTTAACAAAAGTTGTAACTAGGGAGAAACTCATATTATTCTTAGTTTCAATTGGTCTTCAAGTATGAAGAAGGAGATGAGAAACATGCAGGTCCAAAGTGGAGTCATTTTCCACCACATGAAGCAGCAGTGGAGTTGCTATAATCATTCTACAAGTGGGAGATTGTTGTGTGTGGAGCCAGATTATCTTCTCTATTAAGAGGTACCACCACATTGCACCCCAATTCATAATGTGGCAGTGACACCGCTCGTAATATTTGTGTTGCAAGGGGGGTGTAGGGGGGGTGACTAAAAATAGATGTAAAATTGCCTTGTAAAATGTTGTAATTTTGTAGTCAATCCGGTTCATTCATAAGGCAGAGATTTGACGGTAGAAGTTATGTTTAATTTAGGATTTTTTTCCCTAGAAGACAACCCCTCACTATATATGAGGGAATTGTATTGCATCTATGTGGATCCGTATTCTGAGTGAGAAAGAGAGAGGAGATTGTGTGAGAGTGAAGAGGGAATTCCAACAGATCTGTTGTAGGTTGTATCTCTTCATTTTGTTGGATAATATAAATGGAAGGACTGGTTCCTTCTCTGTGGATGTAGCACAAATTGGGTGAACCAAATATATTTGTGTCTCTCTTGTTTTTATGTGTTTTCGATATTTATATTTCTGCAATATATTTTATGTGTTCCATTGCTCTGTAATATATAATTTTCTAACAAAATGAACTTGGATTTGATGAAGTTGGGAATTATTTATTTTCACTAGTATTAAATAATAAATAAATAATTTATCGAGACTAATGCAAAACATCAATGGGCTCATTCAAGTACATGAAACTACCTTGCTTTCGAGCTTTGATATCTTCGAAAATTTTAATTGTTTATATGTTGTTTTTGTTTGGTTCATTTTGTTGATTTTTGAGTTTTGCTTGTTCTGGTCAAATAGTATATTAGTCCCTTGAATGCTTTTAGTTCTTAATTCATGCTTAGATTCATAGATCTAGTTTTATAGTTACTATTGTTTCCTTTATATATTTGGTGGTTTGAAGAAAGATGATTTTATTTCCTTTCACTTTGTCACATGACTTTAGCATATTCACTTTTAGAATCTAGTAGACTACTATGCTTATTTTATATTTCCTTGGAAAATAATTATTTGTATTTGGAAAGGGAAACTACCCATGGGTAGCTAAGCGAAGAGAAAAATGGTTTATGTACTACGTTCTTGTACATTCATTGTAGGATACCTATTCACATGAGACTCACATTCTTTTGTATAGAGTCTTGTTAGTCATTTTTCGGCCATGCTTTCAAGTCTTTTAGGTACTAAGTTGTTCGGGTCCTCACATTTCCTTAGGACCATTAAGGGATGAGATAACATGAGTCAGTCCAACTCGTGCCCCAAATCTACTTTTAACCTACTCATGTAAGTCTTTTCTTACCACTTCTTAGCACTAACAAAATTCTACCATAACATAACCCAACTTGAAGATGACACTTCTTATCTTCCTTTTACATAAATTCTCATTAGATATCTCTAATATACTTTCCTAAGAGCAACATCCCTTCTTGGTAGGTCTCTCCACCATACCATTCATCGCACAATAGACACACAGTAGTAACTATCACATTCTATAAATCTCTCTAGTCTCAGTCATTAGTGTCCCTGTCACACTCAACCAATATAGTCTTTCACGTCTATTTTTTGTCCTATCTTTATTTTTGGTTATTTTGTGTCTTTAAATTTAGCACCATGTTGTATTTCAACATTTTCAGGTAATGAAGAACGATTACTTTAACACAACACTAGGAACTCAAGTGTAAACATAATTATTAACTACAAGAATGTGGCATTCAATATTGCAAAAGGAGCTAGTGATTTTTATTTGTTACATGAAAGTTGATTGAACTCGCATTGAAATGTTTCCTACCTAGTAGTGTTCATATTTAGTATTTAGTGTATTACATGATCATGTTATAGTTTTTAAAAGTTCAATTTTCGCTAGGGATATATTTTTGTTGAGATATCAAAATAATTGTATGAGGGGTATAAGTGGTTAGGTTTTAATATTTATAAAGTGTCTAATTTTATATTGGTACTAGAAACGAAGATGGTTTTGATCTTTGACCAGAAATGAAGTCGATTTGATGAAGTTGTGACCTATTTCCTATCACATAGATAATCTCGTAGTATTATATGATAAATAACTAATTTAATAATTCTAATGCTAAGACACAGTGGGCGTATTCAAGTGCACGAAATTACATTGATGTCTAGCTCTGATATCTTGGAAAAATTTAGTGGTTTGTTTGATTCTTTAGAGGATTTTGTTGAGTTTGAAATTTTTCGTTTGTTTTGGTCAAAGATTTTGTTAGTCCATTGAATTATTATAGTTCTCATTTCATTCATATATCCATAGAACTAGTTCTATTATTATAATTATAATTATTTTCTTTATATATTTGGTGGTTTGAGGAAATACATTTTATTTCCTTTCACTTTGTGGCATGATTTCAACATCTTCAACTTTTAGAATATAGTAAAATATTATTTTTATTTTATATTTTATTTGAAAATAATTATTGATATTTGGAAAGAGAAATAATCCTCGATAGCTAATCGAAGATAAAAACGATCTATGTACTAGGTTCTTGTGCATTCCTCATAGGAGATGTATTGGCATGAGACTGACATTCCTCTTATGCAATTACACTTTTGATTCCAAGGCGGAGCTGAGGTTGCTGACCCAGGAAGAAGAGTCACAAAGGATCATATTGCAAAGGAGATTATAATGGTGTTTTCACCAACAACTGGCCTTGCTACCAATGGTGGTGGAACCAAAGGTCCTTGCTCATTTCCTTCCATAACGTTTTATTATATATTTTTTGTTCTTGTGGGTGGTTAAAGAAGTGCAACTTAAATCGTGTTTCAAGACTATTGTTGTCATACGTATGCATTGAAAAATTGGTCTCATGACATAAATTGGGGTTTGATATGCATCTTAAAGTTGAGAGATCAATCACGACATCATTACAAAAACATACATGCACAAGTACAAAGATTTGATGAGTCATTCAACCTTCATCTCTGGCAACAAAATGAAATGCACCTCACTTTTCATTCAATTTTGCAGAACATTGGTACTCGACTGTAATGCATTTTATTTTCCCTTTTCCCTTTTCTCTTATTTAGGATTTTGTTTTTATATTGGTTTGTATTACTTTTCTTTCCCCATTTTCTGATGCCAGGGCTTAATTTTTCAAAAGACAAAAGCGTTGAAGGACTAAATGGTTTTGTTATAGAATATCTCTTCATCTTTCTTAGGGAGATAGGGTCAACACAGATTTGTGATGTGCAAAGTTAGAATAGTACTTCATTTTAGATTTCAATTTTTTTTATAGTTATACTCAATCCTCAGTGTTGCTTTGAAATTGTTGTTTCTGATATCTATTAAAATTAGAAAATCCCTTCGTGTATCCCCACTACTATCCCCTATACTGTCAAAGATATTTTCCATGGCCTTTAGTGATGTATGAAGATAGAGGCCAGTCTTATTATCTCCTACGATCATGCAACCAGGTATGACTCAGAGGAACATTGACCATATACATGACCTAAGATTCTACAACCATGTGCAACTCAAATGAAAATTAACCATTTTGTGACAACAATTTGAAGTTATTTTCAAGCATGTTCACAAGTTACACGATATTTTTCCTTAATCCTTCATCCTTCAACCAATCAAGAATATATATTTTAAGTTTTATGTGTTTATAAACATGATAGGAACATTTATATTCTAGTGGTCTAATAGAGGTTCACCATGAAGTTGGCCTATATTAATTTGTGTAGTTGGTTCTTATATTGTTAAAACTTTGGAGCATAATATATAAATTTTGTTTTTAGAAGGCTTCAAGGTTTTTGAAACTTGAGAAACTATTTATTGTAGGAGAAACCTACAAGAGAAGGGTTGTGTTAGAGTTGTGATTGTGTCCCCCTGATGATTGTGTCTTGCCCCTTGATGATTTTGTCTTATAAATATGTCAAAGGAAAAGCCTTAGTCTAGGCTGAGAAATCTATGTCATGTCAAAGGAAAGGCCTTAGTCTAGGGTAAGAAACCTATGTTATTTCAAAGGAAAGGACTTAGTCTAGGCTAAGACACCTATACTAATCCTGCATATTCGGAGAAAGTTTTGAAATCCACATGTAAATATGTCGACAACCTTCCTTGCTTGAGGCACGAAAATAAGTATATTCTTTGTAAGACAAAATGTTCCATAAGGAGAAGACTTTTCTATGCTTTTAGTATAGGAAAATAACGAAGGAATGATGATAGATTGACCATAGGGCCCAACTTTCCTTTCTCCTTATCAACTTTTGGTCTTGGAATGTTCATTGTCTTGTTGACCTACGGAATGGAAATATGGTTAGGAGAACTAAATATATATTTAAGGTTGTGATTGGGAAAGTGTGATCGAAATGACCTATGGAGAGGAAATATGGTTAGGAGAACTAAAAATATATTTAAATTTGTGATTGGGAAAGTGTGATCAAAATGTTGATAGAAGAATGGAGTTCTATAACCTTTGGTTTTACCTTGTGAAATTTTCGGTAGAAGGTCAATAGAGTTATCATAAGGCAGATTAGATTTTCTTTGTATTTGATAATTTGGTTTGCGGAGCCCACTCTTTTAGGCCACCAGTGGCCAACAACTTAACTTCATAATGGTGTGGGACTAAATTCAACCAAGGTTTAGAAATGGGGGGTAAAATAGCATACAAGTACGAACTTAAGTACTTCTATTTTGGTTTTTTATGTTATTTAAAACGGAAATTTTTGTAATTAACCTGCCAATAATGACATATGGTATTTAGAGGCTTGTATGATGTGAATCTATTACAATATGTATTATATATTTTATCAATATCAATGGATATTAGAAAAATAATTTTCGAGTAAAATAATTTGTGTGAAGGTTAACTTGTGCTCTCCATTCCTTCAAATGCTTCAGTTATCTCCTCCTTTTGGGTTTTGAAAAAAGTTTTTATTGTGATGTCTATGGTGAATGTTTTTTTGGTTTGTCAATGTATAGTATGGTAGTATGAACATGAATTTCCTATGTTTGTTTTGAGTGTTCCGATTTGTCTACTTGTTTCTAGAGCAAGTTGAACCTGTTAATAATTTTTTTATTTGTTATTGCTTTTATTTTTATGTTACTTGGTGTGTAATAATGACCATTGTTCTTACCCGCGGGTGACACGTTGTCTGATGCCAGCCATGTGACAGTCACGCGGCGTCTTCGGGACGAAGGGACCTGCGATTAATGAAGATCATTAAAAGCACATTTAATGGCATTCATTGCCATTCCTACAGCCCGAGCTACCAAGGAATTAAGGTAGAAGCTGCCAGAATGTTTGGAAACAGAGATTTTTGTTTGATAAGCCTGTCTGAATAGGCAAAGACTCTCGGCTCTGCTCTGCAAGAGAATGTAGGTTTGTGGGCAGAGAAGGGGGGTGTTAGTGTGAAGCAAATTCGCTTCAGAGGTAAGGAACAGAGTGAGATTTGGTCCCCTCTGTCTTATCTTCTCACTGAAAGCCGTGTCAAGAAAACCCTGTTTCATTTCGGCCGCCTCATAATGCCTCTTCGTGGTCATGCCTCGCCGCGTCGGGGTAGGAAACCTGGAGGCAGGGGCGTTCATGGCCCCCGATGGGTCTCCCCGTTGGCTTATGCTTCCGACTCAGATACCGATAATTCGGTGTAGATAGTGACACTCAGATACATTCGGCGCACCAACAAGCCTATTGTTTCAACCTTAATCACCGTGGTGTTTACGGAGGAAGACGACACAGAGGGTCAGGGTGAGGGTAGTTCTGAGGAGCAGGAGCTCAGTCCCAACAACTCCTCTCAGAGCGGCAGCCAGAAGGAAAGCTCCTATAGCCATCCTCTCAAAGCAAGCGTGAAGAGGATAGTACAGGCGTTCAGTCCAAAGAGCAGAATGAAGCCCTTAGGGAAATCTGTAGCCTTATTGATATGGAAATCAATAGTTCAGCTGATAAGCAGACACCTGAGGAAAACAAGCAGCCTGAGCGTTTCTTTGGTGGTAGGCTGTATCCCATTCTCCCTCCAGGCTTTCTGAGATTGGAGGATATTCTGTGCGGCATGGAAATTGAATTTTTGCCTGATCCTGCAAGAGAGGAAGCGGAATGGGAAGCCGAGCAACAGGCTGCCAAGCAGAAGGAGAATGAAGACAAGGTGGTTGCCGAAGCGGGGAAGGAGTAAGGTTCCTCTCCTGTGTTTTTTGGTGTTTTGGCTCTATTTCGATGACCACCTGTGGTCAGTTCGGCCTGCTCTTTTGGTTACGGTGTTTTTTGGTTTCTGCCACGTTGCGTCGTGCATACCACCTATGCTCAGCCTGATATGGGTTCATGGACGTGTGTTCTCGGCCACCTACGCTCAGCCTGTGCCACCTGTTCGGATGCGGGACGTGTGTCATCTCTCAAGCTTCCCTCTCCTCTCAGGCATCTTGGTTCTGTCTTGTCAGCTTCTGGTTTGTCTAGTCAGCTTCTATTTTGTCTTATCAGCTTCTGTTCATGCTTTTTGTTAATTCCAGGTCATCATGTCCAATTCAGTAGACTGGAAATGTATTTTTGACTACAAACACTGTGTCAAAGCATGTAAACACCATTTGTGGTCTGGAAAACTTGATAGAGAGCTATTCACTCGCTCTCAGAGGTTTCGACCTCTTGTAAATATCTTTTTCATTTTTTAATATAAATAGTTTAGAATTTGCCCAGAAAAAAAAAAAAAAAAAA
>APFE030592896.1:0-10602 GCA_000404065.3 Pinus taeda | reverse complement strand
TAACAACTTACATCATTAGCTGGTAATCAGGCGATGTCTTTCCATGTTCGACTCCAGAACATTTTTCACATGGATCGACTTGTACTCCGAGTGAAGATTGAACGGGTTTTGAAGACCCCGGATCTAGTTTCATCCATCCGAGATGCGATATATTCAGGAATATAAAAACATCAAGTGTACATCATTGCTGAATAGATGATCATCCAAATCAAAGGATGATGTGTCCATATCATCAGTATGTCACACAGACGATTGTCTGTCCTATGTACATGAAAATGAATTTATAAAGCTGAGCATGGGAATGCCCACCTCAGCTAGATCATGAAAAAATGTTGTCAAAATAATGTATTGTATTGTATCTTATTACAGGTCGCCTCCTAGCTCGGAAAAACTTCAGATCCTCATAGTAAAGCATTTCACCCGACATCAGAAAGATTAACGACCTCATGCTTTAGGGGGAAACTGTTATAGACATTTTTGGGCACTTCAACCCCAATCATAAAAGTCCATAAACTGAGGGCTCCTAAGTCCCTAAAAGTGTTGCTTCACTGCCTAAAGGAACAAGGTCAACTGATTACATCATCTCCCAGAAGTTCTCCACTGAAAACTGCTCATAAATGGTCAAAACTGGACCATACTGAAAGCTCAATGCATAGGGTGTGATGCATATCACCTTCCCAGTGTACAAGGTGTGATGCATACTGAATTGTTCCCCTGTAGGGTGCGATGGTCGGGAATGGACAAATGGTAGGGACAAAATGTGAGGTGGAAGATCATGGAATCTTCCATAAGCTTCCCCTCTGACACTTGCCTCTCTATTTTCGGCCAGGGATGAGTAAGAGATCATCATTCTCCAAGTGGAAGCAGGAACTATCAGAGAGAGGACACTAATCAAGTTCCCAGAGGATGACTCACCTCTTTGTAATCATCTATATATGGATCCCTCTTCACAGAGATCTAGGAGGTTGGAATTTTATATCTTATAGAGAAGTGTTGTTGGTTTTCTGGTGTACATTCACAGTGTTGGGTGATCTAAGATTTGCTTGAGGTGAAGAAGGGCTTCCTAGCTGGAGGATGATGCTGGGTCAGAGCATATGGTTTTAATCCTCTTGCTACTTTTCATCTTAATAAAGTTATTCTTGTTTTCTTCCATATTCTTATGTACTTGTTTATATATGCATTTATATGGTTAACATACATCTGATCCTGTGTTATTTATAGATATAGATCCTTGTTTCTTCGATAGTAGTATGTTGCTATGATTCCACAAGTTCTCTTTGAAGTTGGGCAAGTGAAGAAGAAGCAGCGAAGCTCTATCAAGAAGGAGAGGAAATCAAGCGCAAGACTTAGGTTGGTTTTCTTGGTTCTCCTCTTGTCTATTTCCATAAAAGAAAACAATAGTAGACTTTACTTGTTTTTTTCTAAGATAGCCCCCCATCTTAGTGGGAATAGCAACATCTGAATGGACACTATTCCCGGTAAGAGGACCCACCAGTAAAAATATTCTTGTGAGCTAATTAGTCCACTTTTTTCACTTTTAAGACAAGAACATGGATGAAAAATAATCTAATGATCCATTATGGATTATAACTTCCCATTTTGGAGGATTTTTCTCACTAAATCCTCTAATGAATAAGGTGAGGAAAATTTTCCTCCACCTTCTCTTGAGTGTACCATTAGCCTTTCTTGGAAATTATCCTTTCAATCCAATTTTCCAAATTTCATATTTCCCCTATATTCTATTTCTATACCTATTCTACAAAAAAATATCTTCTCTCAAATCTGCCTAAGCATGTGATCTTAAATCCTGTACATAAAGGTAGTACCTTTTCCTCTCCATGATATTGCATGGAAGGATCATAGAGTCTTATATTCTCAACATTCACCATTGAGAAAATGCACACGTATGGTGGTATAAAGAGTCTATCAGAATTACATCCCACCTTCTATAGTATATCAAAGGGACCATATCATATAGGTTTTATTTTCTTACCAGGATGTTGTTTTCATTCATTCAAGTATAATCATACTTTGCCTCTCATCTTTAAAGGATTCTCTATTCTCTGTTGACTTTTCCTAGCCTTCTATTTTTCATATGATTTTTGGAATTATTTTTTTACTTGTAGATGGATTTGTGTATCTTCTCAAAATAAATTATTCCCTTAATGGATCCCCTATAATAACCTCCCTCACTCTTGCTTGTTTTCCATATGTAATATCCAAAGGTGATGGTGGAAAATATCCAAAATAAGTTTTAAATCAGGACTTACTAGTAGAATTTTTGACTGATTTATTTTAAGAGTATTGTGTATATACAATATTTTTATCATAGGTCCTCAAACACTTTTAATTATAACCCTCCAAAATTTGCACAAAAATCTTGTTGACTACTTATGTTTATGTATATGTATATGGATAGAATGTCATATACCTCTTGAATTTTGTGTCCATATTTTTCCACAATGTAGTTGAAAAAGCACTGAGAAATATTTTGTCCTTCTTTGAAATGATTCTCCTTAGTAACCCAAAGTGCACCCAAACTTATCCAAAGAAAAATATTGATACTTTTGGCACATTAATGGTAGTTTTATAGGCCATAACAACACATGTCTTGCTAAAGCTCTCAACTACCATGAAAAAGTATTCATGTCCCTTCCTAGTTGTTGGTAAACCTCAAAAAGAGTTCATGGAAATTCTTTCAAGAGGAGGAGTGGGTACATAAAAGTGATAACATAGATCATGTTTCATGTTAGTAGGCTTTCTAATAGAATAAATAATGCATCCTCTTATGAATATAGTTACCTCTTCTTGCATCATGGGCTAATACAAATACCTTTGCATGTTGGATACTTTATTCCCTACATTAATGTGCCCTACAATCTTGGAGGTGTGAGCCTCACTAATTATATACAGTTCCTCACCTTTGAGAACACAGAAATTATCTAACCTATATGGTAACTCATTTTGGAGATGGTATTCAATCATGTTGTGACCTCATGCACATGAACTTGGCTTTGAAACTGTTGAAATGGCTCCTTAATGTCCTCATTCTTTGTGTATATCTCTCTATATGCATCATGGGTGAATAACTCCATGTGTATCTGTGTCACTGGAACTCTGATCTTTGATGTTGGTGGCCTTAAAAACATGCCGACCAACTTGCTTTTTTTCCTTTTTATACTTGGTCATTAATTGAAACTAATATAAAAACATTATCCACTTGTAATTCCTAGTATGTTATAGCTTATTGTAGGATTGTAGGTATAATAATTGTTAGTGATATCTATGGATTACTATCTCCTTTCCCATCAGGTATTTTTTCCACTTTGTCATAGCTTGCATTAGGGCATAGAGCTTCTTTTCGTAGATAGGGTAGTTGAGAACTACCCCATGAAATACTTCAGAATGGTAGAATATAAAACTTCCTCCTTGCATCAAGACTATTCTGATAGCATACCAACTCATGTATTCCTCCACTACAAAGGGTTGATGCAAGTTTTCTAATTCTAGAACTAGTGCTTGACTTATCTTCTTCTTTAACTCATTAAAGGCCTATTGTTGGCTCTTTCCCCACTAGAAAATATTGTTGATTTGTATAATGGATTTGAGTGGTGCTAATACTAATGAAAATGAGGTAATGAATTTCCTCTGGTACTGCGTTTCCCTAAGGAGAATATTTATATTAGTAAGGACTAGCCACTTCATGATGGCCTCCATCTTGGTACAATTTATCTTCATCTCTCACCCACCTACCACATATTGAAAATACACTAGAGATTATTGTGGAAAACCATACATCTTGATATTTTCTAATAGTTGGTGCTTCTTTAATTCTACTAGCACTTCCATCAAATGTGATATGTGCTCCTCCTAGTTAGCATTGTATACGAGTATATCATCCAAATAAAGAATAATAGATGAATATATGAAAGGGTGATTCATATCATTCATTAACCTCATAAACATTGCTAGTGCATTTCGTAGGCTAAATGTTATGACTAATCAATCATGAAATTATTTCTTGGTTTTCATGGTAGTCTTCTAGATATCTTCTTATTTGTCCCAAACTTGGTGTTATGAAGACTTTAAGTCCAACTTGGTTAATTATTTGGCTTACTACAATTAATCCAATAGATCACCACTGCTTGGAAAAGTGCACTTGTTCTTGAGTGTAATTTTGGTCCTATAATAAATACACATCTATTAAGTCCCATTCTTCTTTGGAAAAATGATGATGGGTAACCCACATGGTGAGTACTCAGTCAAATGAAACCTTGTTCTAGTAGTTGGCATAACTTCTTCATCACCTCATTTTCCTCTATAATGAACTACATTTACAACCCAATGTTTTGAAATGGAGAGTATGAAAACATCCAAATCGCATTCTTCACTTCCCTCTTGAGTGAAATCCCTCTAGGATCCTAGAATAGATTGATTTTCTCTTGAAATTAGTAAAACATAGTTCTTTCTAGAGCTAATTAGTTTCTTGGCTTGGTTGGCACTTACCAACGAAATTTTGGACTTGCCTTTGTGCACATTGATGGTAAAGGATTTTCCATCCATGTTGAGGTGACATAGGCTCATTTTGAACATAGATATTACATCCTGCATGTACATATAAGAACTCCTGAAAAAAGCACTACTTACATCTAATGGAACTACATCTAGTTTTACTTCATCAATAAAATAAAGAACGGTAGAAAGTATGATTTTTCACTATCTGATACCCTTTATTTTTGAATTATTATTTACCCATCCCAATGGATATTGGATTGGATTATCATGAACATCCAATACCAATTTGTTTACTAGGTCTATTATAATGAGAATTTCCTATGATGTTGAGTTGGATAGATTGTCAATTTTTGTCTTCTTGACATGTATCTTTATATCTAAGAGTCTTGCAATTTCATTGTCTTCCTATTTCTAAAGGGTATTTAGATTCACCCCCTTATACACTAATGTATAAATAATATTCTCATCCAAATTCGAGCTACTTTGCACTTCATTACATGAATTTGTGACCAAGATATTTTTCTTCTTAGAATATTTGTTTTGCTTCTGTAGGTTTAGCTCTAGATTCAACCTCCAACACTTCTCCTATGTATTATCATCAATGTTACAGTGGTTGCAGCAATTGTTAGGATTTATGCACTAGTGTGTTGTGGTTTTTTTGTTTTTTCCTTCTGCCCTTTCCACTTATTCATGCCTTCCTTGGAGGCTTCCTAGTGCTCCTTATGCTTTAACCCACTTGATTGTCATTTCTTTCAACTTATGTTCTCTAGGTATTGTGTTACGTCCCTATAATACTAACATACCTCCCTTATTATTATTGTTAGTGTAGCCACATTATTATTATTTTTGTGCCCTTTTTTCTCCCATATTGTTATTTTTGTACCCTGTGTAATCCCATTATTGTTATTGTTGTGCCCTTATATTATTATTGTTATCTAGGATTTGATTATATTGTGACCCCATAGACTCCTATTTATACCAAGGAGGTCTTGTCACTTGAATCATCCAAGAATTGTCCATTTATGTGGTGTAAAGAAGGTTTTCTCTGAAAGAGCGTAATTTTGAAGTTGTTGATCTATATTTTCTTTTGTTTTATGATCTCGTTTCATAACATTTCATATTAGAGATTTCAATTCTAGGGTTTTGCTACTCCAAAAAAGTCATCTTGGAATTTTCACTATAACATTTTTCTGCAATGCTTCAGAAGATGAAATTTCTACCACATCAATCAAAAATATTGGTGAACATTTTCTAAAAATTACAGATCTTGTTTCATTATATTTTCTGAGATATGGTCTGAAGAAGTTAGGGTTTGTGCATTACCCAAAATTCAGTGTCAAATAGGTGACCCAAGGGAAATTGTCATAACTTTCGCATAGAGCATTGGATTTGAATTTTGTAAAATGTGACCAAAAGCATAGAGACTTTAGTTTCTTATGAATGAATTTCAAGACCAAAGGATGAAACAATGACACATAGAATCCTGTACAAGTTAGATCTACGGAACTAGTCCATAATCAGGTCATCATGGAAGATTTGGCATAACTTTATCTTGAATAATCCAATATTGGTATGAATTGTGACATTGGAAATGAGACATATAGTGCTACTGTAGGATTGAATTTCAGACTTTGGAAGACCGAAATTACATAGATACAATAGTTTCAAGTTACAAATCCTAAAACAAAGAGAAAGGTGTATGTATATATATATATATATATATATATATATAATATATATATATATATAAATTTTGTGTAACTTTTGTTTGAAAAATGAGTTTGAAGTGATTCAAAGGGCATAGTGAAGCATATAAATCTTTGTTTGTGTTAGGTCCCTATACTACTAGTGTAACCCCTTATTGCTATTACTACAATGCCCTTATTATATTGTTGTGCCCATGTAGTCCCCATATTGTTATATTGTGCCCCATAAAAGCCCACTATTGTTATTATTGTGCCCTTACATTATTATTGTTATGCCAACTCTGATTATATTATGACCCCTTAGACTCCTATATATAGAAAGGAGGTCTTGTCATTTGTATCATCCAACAATTGTTCATTTCTGCAATGTAAAGGAGGTTCCCCCCTCGAAGAGGCTTATTTCTAAGGTGTTGATCTATCTTTTCTATCTTTTTGTGAGATGGTTGCATAACATTTGGTATCATAGCTTTGGATTCTAGGGTTTTGCTGCTCTAAACAAGCCATTTTGGAATTTTCGCTATAACTTTTGTTCTGTGGCATTTCAAAAGCTAAAGAAAAAATTAATTTGATATGAACTCTCGCTGAATCTTGAGTTCGAATTTCAGATCTTATCTCACTATATTTTCGGAGATCTGATCTGCGGAAGTTAGGGGTCTTTCAAGCTCTAGAATTCCATCTCAAACAGGTCATCGTGGAATTTTCGCTATAATTTGTGTTTTACGAAGTTTAGGACTCTGAAATTAAAACCCATATGAGCTGAAATATTATTTAAGCTCGGGCCCACATTTCAGATCTTGTCTCGCTATATGTTTGGAGATAGAGTCCAAGACATTTTGGGTTTCTTCAGGCTCCTAAATTACATCACAAACAGGTGACCTTGGGAAACTTGTCCTAACTCTTCCTATGAGTATCTAATTCAAATTTCGTGAATAGTGACAGAAAGCAGATGAACTTTAGTTTGTTGGGTATCATTTTTAGAACCTAAGGTCAAAACAAGGACATGTGGCATGTTGTACAAATTTGCTCCACTGAACCAGTCTATAATTAGGTCATCGTGGGAGATTGGACATAATGCTTTCTTCTTGCACCCAATTGTGATAAGACTTGTGGGGTTAGAAAGAGGACTCAGAGGGCTATCATAGTCCGAAATTTCAAAACATAAAGATTTGAAATTACAGAGTTATAGTCGTTTCAAGAATGAGCTCCTAAAATCAAGAAAAAGCAATCTTAGGAAGTTTGATGGCAAGGATCCAGTAGATTGGATACTACAGATGGAACAATATCTTTATTTACATGAGGTGCAACTATTGCAAAAGGTACATATTTCATCTTTATATTTAGAACCAAATCAATTTTTATGGTATGCAGGGCTTTGTTCTCGTAAACCACTTGTCACGTGGTCAATTTTCACTGAAAAATGATAGCACATTATGAGGATACAAAGAGAAACACCTTCTTTAACCAATGGATAAATCTGAAACAAAAGGATTCAATTGCTAAGCACACTGAGGACTTTAAAAAATTGAATATAAGGGTAAATGATATTCCAGAGAAGCAAAGCATTGATGTCTTCATATGGACTTTAAAGGTTAACATTCAGCATGAGGTTCGTCTTTGGGAACCTAATTCATTGGAGAAGGCATTCAGGTTGGCAAGAAAAATTGAAAGCGGAATCATGGAAACAATGAATCCCACCACTCACAACTATAAATATGGAAGTTTTTTTCCTCCTAGCCTTCCACAACCTACAAGCTTTACACCTCAACAATTGGAAGAAAAAGGAGAAAAGGGCTTTGTTACATTTGTGATAGAAAATACAATAAAGGTCATAAGTGTGTTGAGAAAAATTATTTACATAGATTGTGAAGAGGAGGAAGAAAAGGATCAAGAAACATCAAAAGAAGAGGATATACACCAAGAACTAACCCCATAGAAAGAAGAAATGAATCTGACCATATCTTGTAAGGAATTGGCAAGAATTACCACTCCTAAAACTCTCAAGATAGAAGGACATATCAAGAAGAAAAAGGTTCAAGAAGTGAAAGATCACATGGAGAAAGAAGAAATAAATCCAACCATATCTTGCAATCCATTGGCCAGAATAACCACTCCTCAAACTATCAAGATAGAAGGACATATCAAGAAGAAAAAGGTAATAGTGTTGATTGATTCAAGCAGTGCCCATAATTTTATTCATTGTAATATAGCCAAGGAATTGAATTTCTTCCTATATCCAGCTCCAGAGTTTCAAGTGATGGTTGCAAGTGGAGGAACCATAAATTGCTCTAGGAAGTTCCATAATATCATGATATCAAGATATCCATGGGATAATATGTATTGAATAGCCCAATGCTTTCCATTCCAAAGGGTGGTGTTGATGTTGTACTATGAGTCCAATGGCTACAATTCTTGGGTACAATAGCTTTTAATTTTCAAGGACTTTTCATGAAATTTTCTTTGGAAGGAAAGGAAGTTGAATTATGGGGTATCATAGGAAAATAAGGAAACATAATCATCTCTAACGGAATGAAAAAGCTTCTAAGAAGGAAAAATGAGGTGTAATTGCACAATTATGTTCGCTAGAGGTTCCCACATCATCTATTTCTCTAGATCTCCAAAAAGTATTGGACAACCATTCAAAGGTACTTGAGACTCCCAAAGACCTCCCACCTATTCGTGATCATGATCATTCTATTCATTTGATTATAAGAAGTGTTCCTCCAAACATCAGGCCTTACAGATATCCCCATGCCCAAAAGAGTGAAATTGAACGTATGGTTGCAGAAATGTTAGACCCTTGTATAATTCAACCTAGTCAAAGTTCTTTCTCTGCTCTAGTAGTATTGATGCATAAGAAGGATGGGTCATGGTGCAGGTGTCTGCATTATAGAGAGCTCAACAAACTCACTATTGAAGATAAATTTCCCATTCCTGCAATTGATGAATTATTGGATGAATTACATGGAATAATTTACTTCACCAAGTTGAATATTCATTCAGGATATCATCAAATAATAATGAAGACTGAAGACATTCTGAAAACAACATTATTGAATAAAGATGCATTTTCATAGACGCCAGAAAAAACAAAGGCCTTTGAACATCTTAAAGAGGCAATGGGCCAAGCACCAGTCTTAGCTACGCCAGACTTCACAAAAACCTTTATTGTGGAATATGATGCATTAGGAAATGGAATTGGTGATGTTTTAATGCAAGAAGAAAGACCCATTTCTTTCGAAAGTCATCCCTTGAAAGGAAAGTATTTACAAAAAGCTATTTATGAGAAGGAAATATTGGCAAGGCTACATGCACTTAAGAAATGGCGACCTTACATAATGAGAAGATCCCAATTCAAACAATATTGTCAGAACTTGAAAAGGAAGGAAAAATCATAATGGAACCTGGAGAAGTCACAGAAACAAGAACCATCAATTTCAGAGTATCTCATCAAGTGGAAGAACTTACTAGCTGAAGATTCCACATGGGAGGACAATAATTTTATATAGAAGCATCAAGAACTACTAAAGCATTGAGGACAACACTTTTTGAAGGAGGGGGGCATGGTAGGTCCCTATACTACTAGTGTAACCCCTTATTGTTATTATTACAACCCACTTATTGTATTTTTGTGCCCATGTAGTCCTCATATTGTTATTATTGTGCCCCATAGAAGCCCACTATTGTTATTATTGTTGCCTTATATTATTATTGTTATGTTGACTCTAATTATATTATGACCCCTTAGACTCCTATATATAGAAAGGAGGTCTTGTCATTTGTATCATCCAAGAATTGTTCATTTGTGTAAAGTAAAGGAGGTTGTCTCCCCAAGGAGTTTTATTTCTAAGGCATTGACCTATCTTTTCTATCATTTTGTGAGCTGGTTTCATAACAGTTTGATTCCAAAATTACTCAAAACAAGAAAATGTATACACATAGTAAGCAATCAGACAACTCTACTATGACACATGAAGAAGAGGAAGAAATGCAACTGTTGGGTTGTGTTATATTCTTTCCACATAGTTAACAGGGGGTTTGAGGGGTACCCGTAACCCCACTTTATGGGGTTCGGGGTAGCGCCCCGGGAAATTTTTGTTTTGGACCCTATGTTAGGTTGGGCAGACCCACCTATGGTTTTGTGCATGATTTTCGCACATGTTTTTTGGATGCGATGGTTTTCGGTCCATGGCTTTGGATGCGATGGTTTTTCAGTCCATGGTATTGGATGCTTCGGCATGTATAAATATGTATTGTAACATTGAAAGGAATATAATGAAAAATCAAGCTGGTAGTCCCGGTTTTGAGATCCAGTGGGAAATCTCTGTGTATATGTGTTTTATGTGTTATGCTCTCGCATTTTTATTTTTCCTGTGATAGAATT